>VXBU01013855.1:1088768-1175163 GCA_013400315.1 Bombycilla garrulus | reverse complement strand
TTTTACATTGTAACCTAGGACAGGTTCACATTGGCCTAAATTTGGAGTTGCAAAACTTGGAGTTAGCTGCAAAATCAGATATTCTTGACATATATATATATATATATATATATATATCCACCAGAAAGGTAGGTCTGTAGCATTTTCTGTTTCTACTTACTGGCCTGGCTTGAGTCAGGAATTTTAAAAGTGATTACAGAACAAAAACCAGACAAGAAACTTTGTGTCAGTTTCTGACAAGACCAAAGTACTGATTCATTGGAAACACACTTGGACTTGTGCACAGTTGTTTAAGCCAGTTCTTCTTTTCTTTGAACTTGTTTGCTTATTCCAGATTTGACAGACTCTGTCAGTAGTGCCATCAGGGAAAGGGGTCTCTGGCAGTTTCAGCTTTGGTGGTAAAATTAGTAGATAGAGTTTGCTAGCAAAGTCTGGCACCAACCTACACCGACCACATGTGATGAATTTTCAGCAAACACGCTTTAGCGTTATGAGTTTTCCACCATTGTGAAGACAAGGGAAAAATGCTTAGTGACAAGTGACACAGAAATCTTCAGGACAGATTCACCCACATTTGTGATTAGAGAATTTAAAAGCTCCAGAATTTAAGACACCATAACAAAACCAGTTGTTCTCTTATGTAACTGGACAATACCAATTTTGAGTAAATTAGGCCTTTAAAGCCACACTCAAGGTAATTTTAAGTGTCCCTTCATTTTGCACATAAAATAACTTGCAAGACTGAGATTGGTATTAGAGCTATTGTTGTTGCATTGCTACTTTCCAAAATTGAGATATTGTATCCATAGACACTAAAGATGAAACTCCACGTTTGAATCTTTTGAGAGGTCAACTATAAAAAATACAAATATACATTCAAACAATTCTAGATTTTCATGGCAATAGAGATATTAACAATTTTTTACTTGGCTGTGATGCCAGAAGAATGATAGCATTAGAGAAATGAGGAATTCAGCCTCTGTGGTAATTATATTTAGACCTACTCTTGCTGCTCTACATGAGAAACAAGGGAGCAGCAGAATTTTTCACTGATACCATTGCATGTTCAGATAACTATTTTGTTTCCAAACTGTTCATTTTCAATGCAGTTAGAAGCTCCTATGCAATTGGAAAAATATAAAATTATTATCATAACTTGGCTGTGAAATATCACAGGAAATATTAATAACAGACCTCTTTGAATTCATGATGGTCTTTTAGCAACTGAAGTCACAAATAAATCCTAAAGCTCACAAATACCATTTTTTTCCTGCCAGTTTTCCATAATAGATTTTTGCTGTTTCTTCATCATATGATTTGGTTAATTTTTTCATGCATTTCTATCCTGGCCTCCAGGTAAATGCTTGCCAAACCTAAATTCCTGCAAAATAGCTGAGCCACCTGCATCCAAATAGCAAAACTCCTAGAGGTGATGACTGAGGGGTGTGGGAGTACTGCTATCTGTCTCCAACTCCATCCTTAGCTTGACATGCCTGCTTAAATTCTGTTGCAAATGGGATTATTCAGAGTTTAAAATCAAACATATGCTTAAGTATTTTGGCAAATCATAGTATCATCCATGGAACTCACTCAGTATATTAACAGCAGATCTGAAAATATCCAGTTGGACAGTTTTTTAAAGTTTTAGTGTGTGAAGAAATATTGATTCTGTCTGACCTTTCTTCAATTTGAGTTTTCAGGCAAAAAATTTATAGTTTGTCACTTGACGGGAATGCCAAGGATGAGATAAAAATCAACCTCTTTTCCAGTGCTGGAAAGAGGTAGGTGCTTTGGATTAATCAGTCAAGTGACAGTGTGAAATGTACAATAAAATAATCAATATGTTTCTCCAACTGCCTCTTAGCCATCTCTAGCACCTGTGCTACACCTTAAGAGTTCATTGATTGAGGTCAAATCACTGGCATATTTTTCTGTGAAGAAGTACAAATACAGTTTTTCTTTTTAACCCCTAAATCCTAATAGCATGGACAGAGAAGAATCCAGCTACAGCAGTCTCCTAATGGCTTAGAGATTTTGTTCCACAACAGAAAACATCTCTATTTTTGTTCATTCAATGTTATTCAGCCTTTTAAAACACTTAGAGAAAATCTGTTGAAATAAGTGTTTTGTATTTATGAAAAAAAATCTGATAGATTCTATGAACAAATTGGAAAGGGTTTTCATCAACAATTGGAAAAATAAACATCTGAAACAACATATTTTTCAGCAGGCTGACTTTTATTTTGTTTTTGAAAAACTGGAATATAACTTTTAGGAAACAATACAAAACACAGTCTGGAAATCCAAAGAGAAAGGAAAAGGATATCCATGTCTGGCTAGCAGATATCCCTTCTTTCATTCACCAATCTTTAACTTTAAAAAGACCACAGAAAACTTCCTTGTGAAGGGACAAGGAGGGACAGACACTAATCTCTTCTCTCTTGTTACCAGTGACAGGACCAGAGGGAATGGCCTGGTGTTGTGTCAGGGAAGGTTTAGGGTTTTAGATTGGGTATTAGAAAAAAGGTTCTTCACCCAGAGGTTGTTGAGCACTGTGATGAGCTCCACAAGAAAGTGGCCACAGCATGAAGCCTGTCTGAGTTAAAGAAGTTTTTGGACAATATCTTCAGGCACATGCAGATCATCCTGTGCAGGGCTAGGAGTTGGACTTGAAGATTCTTGTGGGTCTCTTGCAATTCAGAAAATTTGTGATCATGTGATTCTGTGAAGCTGTACCTGCAGTTCATGCACTTGTGACTCCGCTTACACATCCAATATTTTTTTCCTTTTCCTTCCCTCCCCTCCTCTAATCTCCCCTCTCTACCACTCTCCTCGTCTCCCGAACTCCCTGAGTCCTTCAGGCACAAAGATCCATAAAAACCCATATACTGGTCATTGGTAGCTTTCTAGAGGGAAATAGAAGAGTTAGAAAGGTTGGAATGCCAGTCTATGATATAGAGTACAAAGGTAGTAATGAGTATTTGTGGTTGTTGTCTGCCACTAGTGATTTAATTTTACTTTGCTGACTTCTCTATGTTTCTGTCAGGTATCTGTGAAGAAATTTCACCCAACTGACAGCTATGGTTACATGTACTTTTGGTATAACATTTTTTGGTGTCATCACACATGCCACAAATTATCGAAACTGCATAGGAATAGAACTCTGTGTCTTTCCACTGTTATTTATACCTAGAGATCAAGTTAGCTCCCTTCAATTTTGTAGACTGCATTACTGAGCTCGAGTTTGAGACTTTGTATTGAGCACTGTGTGAAAATACATCTTGCAGCCAAATCTTCAAATAAGCTGAAGTCATAAAGAAAATATCAGACATAGCAGTTGTGAGGCACAGGAGCACTACACATAAAATGAATGCGCGGTGCCCCGGGCCAGGGGGGAGCGGCGGTCGGGTGTTCTCAGTGGAGGGCTCATGCCGCTGAATTCTGCTTCCCTTGGCCCTGGGCCAGGGCCCCAGTTTGGCGAAACTCAGAGCGCGATGTAAGGCCTGTCTGTTCGGCGGGCCGGCTGAAATGCCCTTGGATTATTCTTAGCAATAGGATACGGCTCGGGGAGTTGTGGATTTTTTTTTTTAATTATTTGTTGTTTATAAGATCCTTGATTATAAAGAGATCTGTCTTTTTCTGATGTTTAGGATTGTCATTCAGGAAGTGCAGGGCAGATGCACGATAATGAGAGGCCAATATTAATTAATTAGATTTGCTTCCTTTTCAATCAGGCACTGCGTACTTGAATGAGAGTACAATAAAATCATGCTCTAAATCATAGATTAAGGATGACAATTTCCTTCTTAGTAGAGAGCACAATTTTTAATCAACTGTCCTTGATTTCCAATACAGACCATCCTCTCAGACATGTCACCTTGCATTTAGCAAATTAATTGCACATTTTCCAACTTGAAGTTATCTGAGTTCTTGCCAATTTGTGCTGGGATTACTTCCTGAGCTATAGACAGTTTAGGAGGTTTTTGTTGTTGTTGTTGTTTTAAAACCTGCTGTGCTGGAGGGAAATAAAGTCTTGACTTTGATGTCCTTAGTGCCTTTACAGCTGTAGAGTTGGACCATCTGTGCCTCCTCAGGTTTCCTCAGGGAGGAGCAGTGGGATGCAGCTAGAAGCCTCCGGGGATGAGATGTCTCTGGGAGGAAAGTGTGGCTGAGGACTCTCACAGCCATCAGATCCTGGCTCCCAAGGCATTCCCTGTAAGGGGTATTGAAATGTTCTCAAATTTTCCTTGGTTAATTTATAGCTTGCTTTTTTGCCTTGATTGCAAGAGCAACCAGATGGTTAAAAACAGGATTTTCCCAATTTTGTTCTCAGGGTGTGATATTTAGCCTCTTTTGAACTTAATTAATGGCCATATGAGAAGGTACCTCCTCTGTTTTGTGAATTGTTTTTGCTACTGAAAAGAGCAGCTAGCAAAGCCTGGTTTCCTACAGTTTTGTGTCTTGTGTTCCATTTACTGGAATATCCCTATTTATTTTGCAAATCCTCCACTTTCAGACCTGCAGGAGAGGAAGAGGCATCATTTGTCATGGCAGAACCATGTATGTGTTGGATGTCTGGTTATTAAAGCAAGTGCCTCTCGGTCAGATAGTAGTTGTGTCTTGACTTTTGCACATCCATAAGGGAAAGAAAAGAGATCTGTCTGTACATTCTCTATAAATGGGACTCTAACAGGCTCTCCTTCCCAAACAATTGGTTACTGCTGATTAAACTCATAGGAATTATATCAAAAAGTGGCCAATATTTTTTACAGTTTTATAGGGGCTGATAAACAGAAATGAAAGGCTATTCAGACAATGTAATAATGCACACCTTGCTTTTTTGGGAAACAGGGGGGAAAATAGTTCTAAAGCCAGACATTCACAGAGTCTGGCCAAAAACTGTTGGAGAAAACTTTTAATGGATAAAAGGTACTTCAGATTTATATTTAAAAAAAAGCAGGTTGCTTATCATTGTTTCTTCTGATAAAGAAAATAAAAGTGGAAAATTTTAATCAAGTCTTTTTTTCTTGATACATTATATGTACACTATTTATAAATGAAAATATAAATTCTGAATCACACAGTGCAAGTCTACAATAGAATCATTGATAGCATTCAAGACAGGCTAAAGATCCTTTTGATTCAAGGATTCAGCTATTCGCAAGCGCAAACTTATGCTATCCAAAATTCTTTCTCTTTAGAAAACAATTTTTTTAATTTAAAAATAAACTTAATTCATGAAGTGTTTGATTGAAAATATAGATTTTAAGAAATATCCTATTATATTTAATGTTTAGGGGTTTTTCCCAATAAATTACCTTAGTAACACCCTAGTACTTGATTTGGTGCTCACCAAAGGGACACCGTGGCCCTTTCAGATTAAAAGAGCAAAACTTTGTAAGGCCAGAAGGGATCATTGGGCTGATTTATGTTGCACAACTGCATAACACAAAATATGGAATTTTAACAAATACTTTTGTCATGAAGTCCATGACTATAGTCTGAAAGTGTACCTTTTAGACCTAAAATTGATTTAAGCACTATAACTGCCACAGGATCCAGAACTTCCTAGAAAGGGTGTAGCAGAGGTTATTTTCTTCAGTGTCTATTTTGCAACCATGACAAATCTTTTCCTGGTGGGATATGCAGACTCTACTTTTCAAATTGCCCACTTCACCAGACATTTTCAAAGCAGATGGCCAAGAAAAGATGAGGTTTTGCAAGAAGGAGTGGGAAACAAGCCAGAAACTGTAGAGCATGAGAAAGGGAGAGAAAGTCAAAGTACTGTAGGTTAAGACACATGGAGATAAGGGAATCCACAGCAAGAAGGAGGAATACTTCCATACCAGTTACTTTCCACTGTTCTGGGGAAGAACAACAACTGTTGTAAATCCAATTCAGCAAACCAATCCTTTCCTCAGGCTTTGCACTACTGATAAGTAAACACTTGAAGA
This sequence comes from Bombycilla garrulus, assembly GCA_013400315.1. Taxonomy (NCBI): domain Eukaryota; kingdom Metazoa; phylum Chordata; class Aves; order Passeriformes; family Bombycillidae; genus Bombycilla; species Bombycilla garrulus. Next base: position 1,169,209 of record VXBU01013855.1, on the reverse strand, counting down.
AGCCCAGAACATCTGAACATCTGAACTACAACACCCAAGTACACCACCAGGAGTGGGTGAGGCAAATAAGAAATGAGCCATTGTTAAAGAATCAGCCTAGTTTAATCTGGGACAACAAACTCTGGAATGCACAAATCATACTTTTTTTTCCATCATATAACTTGTGAGAGAAAATTAACATAATTTAAAAAATTTTCACCTCCAAAAATTAAAATGTTTGGATTTCTTGAAAATTTCATGTGAATTGTCACAATTTCTAGCTTTAATATCCTTACTTTTGGGATTACTTGGCCACAATTTTATCAAATGATGGTTCCTCAGTTAAAAAATGGCATTTTTAAAACAAAAATATTCCACGTAAGTATGTTAATTGCCTAAATAACCAATTTGGCACTGTGGTAGCTCATCTACTCTCTGCTTCCTGGGCTCTTGGTGTAAGCGCCCACTTGGGTGCAAATCAACGCCATGCCCCCAGCTGTGATGTTCTGTAGTTCATCTACAATGTGTGCTTATCAAACCAACACATCTTAGCTGTGCAACTGGGATTTTTTGAAAGATGCCATTTTGATGTGTCTACATTCTATTTTCATATAATTTCAAATATGATAATATTTCAAATTTATCATTCTGAATGTTTTTAACCATGATAATAAGTTTGTGTCCAGTCCATTCCTAAGAGCAATAGAGTAAATAAAATATTACTAGTTTGGGGGTTTTTTTGGCCTTAAAATGACGTTATAAACTGTCAGGTTCCATTCCATTGTAACCTTATTTTGATAAAGAAATAGAAATATGAGAAACTAGAGAGATGAAAGCCAAAGAAAGTGACCTATTTATTATCTTAGTGCAAAATACTCTTCTTTTTTAATGCCAAAGATTGATGTTCTAGGAGAAATCCAAGTTGGAGTAAATTAGTCCAAGCACTGAAAATTGCTATTAATTTACCAACCCTATATCCTTTTACAATTCAAATTTTGCTGCTCAGTCTGGATCTATTTGTATTATAGCTCTGAGGCACTGAGCTCCCTCTTGTGACTAGTACCTGAACATTATTCTGATTTTGGGCCTACACATCCTGCCCATACTCTTGAGAAAAGCAGAACAGTTCATATACTGGATTCCATCAGATCAACCCTACTTCCATCTAATAATGTTCTTTAAAAATGGCAACAGTGGCTATCTGGAAAGAGTGCAGAGTTAATCTTTCCCATTTTTGGTATTTCATCCTTTGTATAGCTTTCAAACATTTCAAAGTAAAAAAAAAAAGTGTGTCTCGTCAAAGTCTTAATTTCTAGTGCTGAATTGGTGTCCTCATGAAAATTATTTGATCACTCCTCAGTGACTTATTATGCAATAAACACAATATAGTGACCAGTAATCAAATGAAGACTATATATAAATTTACCGACCATAGAGCCAGGAAATACAATCCATCATATCTGACAGCGATTTCCTTTCAGAGTTGTAAGACTGTATTTCTTTATTTACACTCAGTGATGAAGGTATAATGGTTCATTAGCATAGGCACAGTAATTTCTCTATGGTCTATGTTGCCTTTGTATAGCTTATTCCAAGATGTCATTAAGGAATAACATTCAAAGCTGCATAACTATGAATACAGTGTGTTTAATAACTGTGAACTTTTATTTAATACAGACATACTGATAGAAATGTTTTGTATAGAAATCACCCTCAGTAGAAGACTGAATATGAGAAAAAGTCTGAAATGTAAAGTACAAGAGGAATATGCTTGTCCTTAGCTTTCTGACCTGGAATATGAGCTCTTTGAGACTATATCTTGGTAGGTGAGAAAGAATAAGTAAACCCCTTCATACATAAATTCGAAATTATGAGGTCATAGCTGGGAAAAAAATCTGTGAATAATCCAATCTATATGTTTCCAGTAATTTCCACTTCCTTCTACATAAAAGAGAGCTTTAAAATTTTACATTTTTAATACTTTTAGGTTAAAAGAGAAACAAAAGAACAATTTAAAGACATCTTGCTTAATAGAATTATTTTTAAGAACATTCATTTTCACCTCTTCTAAGTTCTAATATTAACTAGTACTAAAACCTCCAGACTGCCATTTTAACATACTCAGTTATGCAATTCCCATCATCTGACAGTGTAAAAATAGGATTAAGTTTACAGTTGCTGCCATTGCAAAGGGCCTCAAATTTAACATTGGATATAAGCCTCCTATTTTCTGCATTAATCAATTTTATTACATCTAATGTATAGGTAGGCACATGTCTCTGTGACAAAGCAAATGTCTTTGCTAATCTCGTTATCCACAAGATGCAGTAATATATTTTTCCAGGCAATAGAAAAACACATACCCTGAACTCTACAGTCCTTACTCATACTAGTCTACTGCCGAAGTGGACTGGAGCTTTGAACAGTGTAGAGTTACAGCTTAATGAATGCTAGTTCTTCTGTATAGGAGAAATTCATATGCTTTCATACTCTCTCAGCTTCATTTCCTTCCAAGGCTCATTAATTTTTAAAAGAGCCAGCTTTCTTACCCTTGCCTCCTAGTAGGTGGTGTTGCACTACCATAAATATAGGGGTATTTATAATTTTAGCTGGAAGAAGAGTATGATAAAGCTCAATTGCACAGCCAAAGAGGTTTGGCTAAGTATCCACATCAACTCTAAGGAAAAGCTTCAACAGATTTCATGGTGGTCACTGGGTTGCCTAATTTGGCCATATAATGTTTCTTTTATTGGGCAGAAAGCAGCACGATTGTTATTTTTAGGACCCTAGCAATTTGTCTGGATACAGATGCTGTGCCTGTCACAACCCAATCATACAGTGAAGAGAGAAATGGTCTTTTTCAGAATTCTAGGTTTATCCTGCTGCAATTTAGGGACTCATTCAGCAAAGTGGAGCATGTAATAAATAGTGCATTCATTCTGAGGTGTTCAAATTATTGAATGTGGAGAGGTTGAATGTTGTTGCTAAAGCTGTCAGAGGAGACAAGTGGAAACAGCTGCAAACAGTCATGAATAGCCCAAAAGTCCAGGTCCACAAGCAAAATCTTAAATATCACCTTATCACCTTTCTCTTCAGTTCCTCATCCTCATAGCAATGTTCTCAGTCTTCAGATTTGGTATTGCTGACATTCACTTCAAGTCAGTAAAAAGTCTTTTCCCCTCCATCCAGTCATTATCCTCTGTTTCTTGAATAGTTCTATAACCTGTTGTCTAAAGGACATATTATATTACTTTATTTTTACAGAGTGAGATAGAGCTCCCATTATATGGTGTATTTCCACTACTCACTTTCTTTGATTTTTCTTTTCATTCTTTACCTTCTTAAAGAGACCAAACAAAATTTCAGAGTGAAACTGAGAATGTAATCAACTGGCTGATGAAGCCCCTTTAAAAATTGCTAAAATCCTGGGAAAACACTTTTCTTTCCTTTTCTTTCCTTTTCTATCCCACTGCCATGCAGTTATCTGAGAAATATTTCATAGGCTCTTTGATTCAGTGTACTTTGTCAAAAGCCTGGATTCTACAAATGCAACTGGTATTACCAATCGCAGGGCCCTCATTAAATAGACTAGCATACTGAGTTTTACTTGATCAATATCAGGGAAGGATTGCAGCATCAGCAAGTTTTTCTGTGCTCCCTTGTGAGAATGGTGCTGTGAGTGCTTCAGTGTGACACAATATATGGCCAAAATAGTCCTTGGGTTGGTTAGGTGACCAACCCAAATTTTACTCACTGAAGAGAATTTCCAAAAACTTTTCCTGAGTATAAGGAACTTAACTTTTCTTGAGTTAAGCCAAGAAATATATTTACCAGAGGTTACTACTCCTTGAAAGATGCCTACCAACTTGTGTGAAGCCAAAGCAAGTTCTATTCAAATTTGAATCCTCATAGTATGGATCATTGCAGCTCTAGGCAACCTTTATGCTGATAAAAGGAGGAAAGGAGGAAGGAAAGTTCCTTGCTTCCACTGCATTCATACAGGTGTTACATGTACAAGAACAATTCTTGTGCTGACAAGACTGGCCTTGAAACTTTCAAAATATTAGATACAGAACAATTTATTATTGGGCATTTTGAAAGTGCTGAAAAGCTTCAGTCATTGAAAGATTCGTGAACATGAGCTGTAAAATTTATTCCTAACAAAGACCCCGAAAAACAAGTGATCATTTGATAGCTAATCCTAAAAGCACCTCCAGTCCATAATTGCTGATTTGTCACCTTGAGGGCCTCATTTACTGTCATTTATCAATTTGATTTTATATATAGTATTCAAACTCCTGTCACTGCACGGCTGTATGGTGGAAATTTGTTAACAAGGAGGTCCAGAAGGTAATCTCTCACTGTGGTTAATCAAAGTAGAAGAGAATAAAGAGGAATTGATTGTATTTCTGATCCATGATCAAGCTCATCTCACACAGATACAGGACCCTAAAATTTCTATTGTCAGGGTGAAAGTGCTTGTGTAGGCCTCTTTCACTTCATGCTTGTTTATGCTGCTCTATTCTATAGAAAGGAATTTAATGTCAGTTGAGTGAAAGAGATAATTACAGTAGTCTAGAATGTGTAAGCTTCTTGGATACAGTCTTTTCAATAAGAAATAGCCATGGTTCAATGCAAAGCAAAATGTTTCTTACTTTGCTTAGAAGACTTTGTCTCAGGCTATCTCTGATGACTGTCAGAATATCTTACAGTTTAGTGGAAAGAGACCCCACCAGGGAGCTGTGGAGGAAGAAGCGAGATCCAGACTGAACAGAAGATCAGAATTTGAATGCCTCAACAGGCGTGTGAGTGCTCACTGTTAGCAGAAGGCAACTAACAGCAGCAGTGTTTTTCCTCACAGAGTGTCAAACTCTACAGCTGTGACATCCAGGCACATTGTTCTCTGTTTCACCTAAGCAGTATGTCCTCAGACAGACCACCTCTTTTTGACAGGATTACTGAGTTAGGAGCTCATGGGTATTTTTTGTTTTCTTTCTGAGCCTCAATCATCCTTGGTGGTTTTTTTGAGGAGCATCCCAGCTCCAGAAATGTACTCCTGCCCAGGCTTAACGTGGTTGCCTGGGCAGCAGAAAAAGAGGTTCAATCACCCCAGCATTGAGGAAGGCATGGAGCCCAGGTTGCTTGCTCCCAAGCACTCCTACTGCTGGGTTGTTATAGAGAGTGGGCAGCATCACTTGCAGTGCCTCCTCTGCCTGTACTGTGGAAGGACACATTAAAGCGCTGCTGCTACTTTTTTGCCTAGACTTGAGATAGGCAGCTGCTCTCAAGAAAGGACCTAGTGTTTGGATGGGTACAGGCAGCTGTTGAATACCATGGCAAAGACAACTGTAGAAACTTGAAGTCAGTGAGCTTAGACATTTCTTCTTGCAAATTCTATTTTGAAGCATCTATCCCTTACTCCAGACTGTTTAGGAAGCCCAACCCAATGAGTGATCATTTTATTTTCTTTCAGAAACCAAGACAAGATTCAGAGAGGTTTTAAAGGTCATTCTCTAATGCCACTGAATCTCAGATAGTTCCTTAAATATCTGTCTTTATTGAATGTACCCCTTAGCCCCAAGGGATGTAGGAACAAAAATTCCTCTGGGTTATTTTTCAAATTCCCTTCCCTTTCCTGTCTGAATGGGATCCGTTCTCCTAAAGGAGGACTGGCTTTTTGAAAATCTCATCCATAAAATGCTCATTATTGTGGAAAACTTTGCACAGCCATCAGAGAGAGTTTTCAGTCTTGTAAGCCAAGCAAACTGAATGTGGCAGGGTTCATTCAGAGCACTACCCCTGAGTATATTTTTCAGTAAGTAGGTAAATTAGCCGCGCACGCATGCACTGCACAACTTCCTCCCGAACATTCAGTTGTCATTAAAACCTCTGCTGTTATTTAAAAAGGTCTAAGCTCATACGATGGGCAGCTTTCAAGGACTCATAACTCACCCAAATCAAAACCAGTTTCACAGAACTGCTCCAAGGCATCTTGATGGAAAAGGTTTCTTTACTGAGTGCCATTGTTTCCAGTTGTTTCATCCTGCTAGGTGTCTAAAAGAGAAAGTCACAAGAATTTGTATTTGTATAAGAACTTTCACTCTCTCATTCAAAAATATAGCACTGAGGATAAGCTTAGCAGGAATAAGAAGGATTAGGCATTTATGTGGATAATGAGAACATCCATGATTACATCAGTGGGGTGAATAGGATGAAAACACTGTGGTGACCAGCCCTCTCCTGGAATCTTTTAACATTTGTTTAAAAAATTTATAGGAGAAAAACTCCTATAATAGTTTAAACAAAGGGAGTGGGTTAATCAGACATGGATTAAATTAAAGTCACCCACCTAAACACATTGATTGTGGAGATTAAAAGCACCATCACCTTTCATCTCTCTTGTTTACCTCCCAAGCACCCTCTGGCTTTTGTGTGGCATTTTGGTTTCCATGGCCACTGAAGGTTCCTTCCTATAATCAAAAATGACCTCCTGTTATAAAAGACTCAGAGTCTTTGCTCAGCAGGCCATTTCCCCCTTTTATTATTCTTTTCTCTTGCCTTCAGGGAAAGCTTTGTGTGAGCAGGACAGAGCACTTGGTTGGTTGGCAGTTGACCTCAGTTGCACACAATGAGCTCTGAGTGCTACCTGAAATGTGTGACAAAGAGGGAAGGGTCACTGGCTTAGAGCATTACAAGGGCATGGGCAAGCAACTGTGATGACACTTGCCAAATGTTAGCATTCACCTAATTCAGGAGGGTCCCCGCTGATTGACAGTTCCTTACTCTTCAGTAGCTAAAGACAGAAAATACACAAGTTCATTAATTAATAACCCTGCTACATCCCAAAGGCATAAAGGCTAAAAGAAAAAAACTCAAAAACCAGAAAACGAAAACAACAAACCCTAACAAAACAAAACAAAAACAAAAACAAACCCCTGAAAATCCACAAAGAAAGCAGCTTGGTAGGAGGGAGCCAGCTTGGGATGAAATATGTACAAAGTATATATATACATGTATTTTTAAGAGCACGCCTCACTAGTTTAAAGCCATTTTAATAGCCTACAGGCAAAATTTGTTATGGTATGTAGCTGAGTGCTGTGCTTGCTTAAAATGCTTTTGACAATGTGAGGAAAGCCTGTAAGCATTTGATGAAGGTAAGTTAGTTAGCAGGGCTTGGAAGCCAGTTTGCAGGTTCCAAGATAATTCCTCGGGATCCAATTAAACTGTTGAATTTTAAATTCATTCCATTTTCCTAATGCTTTTAGTTAAGGGGATTTCTCCCATACATAACCCGCTCACACACACCCCATACTCCCAAACCAATTATTTTAAATACAACTCTATGTGACTTTTTAGCTGGTTTCACCCTTTGATTGTTGAAGTGTTACTCTTTCAAAAAAAAAAAAACCAAAAAGCTTTGAGCACATTTTTCTTTCTTGGCTACAGCAACAGGGAGATTTAATGCTGTATATGCAGCAGAGGTTATATGAGAGTAGTGTCTGGGGATAGTTTGCTAAAGACAGCAAAATGCTGACAATTTTTTATGTCCGCTACTTACTGTGCTGCTCAGATGTTAGCTGTAGGATGCCACAAAACAGAATGTGAGAGCAACAAAATTTCTCTTGCATATGGGTACTGACACTGAGGGAAACTATCAGAATCATCAAATTTTCAACAAATACTTTTCAAAGATTAGTTTAGTCTAGTGTAAGAATTCTTATGATGAAAAAATAAACAAATTTGAAAATTCAAGGCATTTCAATAAGTACCATTTTTACATTTGAGCACAGCAGATCCTGTAGTACAGCCTTTATACTTCCCAGTGCAGGAATTGAAATATTTTCTGACATTTTCCATCACATTTGTATCTTTCTTTGACATGACCATTAGTGCTCTTGCCATAACAAAGAATATATTCAGCAGTCGGACTTAAAAGAAATTGAAATCCGTCTTGCAAAGTGATCTTGAAATCATGCAATATGTCAAAAACCGTGATGTAACATTGTATTGTATGTTTTATACTACTTTTCACTCAGTCTGATTTACAACTTTCAGCAGAGTGAATTCTATCAAAAATCATGACAGAATTAAGACATTTACATGCACTAATCCATCAAAGAACTTTTGGAACTCAACACTGTAACTTGTCTTTGTGGTTGAAACTTTTATAGAGTAAATATACAATACGAACATGACCAGTGAATCTTTCTGCAGTGAATCCTGCAGATCATCTGGGATCAGGCACTTTCACTCCTCACTTGCGATGAGCATAAATTGGTCTTGTAGTTGAAAACATTTCTCCTGACAGAGGGTATTGAGGACAGAGATTTTTGCTAGGAACTCCACGCTGCTGTTCATGCAGCTTTCATCTTTGGAATGTTACGTTCAGATCTGCTTTAGATCATAAAAGAACCGTGAATTTCTTCACAATAGTAGGAATCAGGTCGCAGTATGCATAAGCAGAATTTGAAGAAGAAAGGATTTCTGTTGTTGAAAAATATTTCATTACCAAAAGAGAGGTGGTTTTGTTTGATTTTTTTTTTTTTCAGGGTTGAATGGCAGTATACAGAAATATGTGAAAAAAAGAAGTGAATGGATTAAATTTAACCATATTGCAATGTGTACTTTCTTTTCCCTACAGAGCAAAGGAAAGACAGAAGGAATTAAGACCAAAGAGGCATCTTTTTCTAACACGGTTAAAATTGCCTAGTCTTAATTTTTACATACTAGATCTGACATGAAGTTCATAAGAGAAATTCAGAATATGTTATTCTGTAGTGGGCATAAATGAGGCTTGTCATAAACAGTGTAATAACTTAGAAGTCCACTGCCTTAAATAACATCCAATGACATTGTCGAAATGATCCCCACACACAGTGGGGATGATGTTAACCAAAGACCCAGTTAGATTTCTTCTGAAAAGCTACCACTGACATCAGTGGACTTGGAATGCCTGTTAAATAATAATCAGTTACCTATCACAAATAAACATTAGCTCAGTTCTGCTTCTTGCACCTTATTTCTGGATTCCCTTGTAGTTACATTTTCAAATATCAGGCAGCTATTTTTCATGCAAAATAAGTGTTCTTGTGAATACTTTGTTCTGAATTATCTTCCCACAGACAGTCACTCTGCTTCCAGTGCCTTCCAAACCATCTAAGCTAAAGCACCTGAATGCAAATTCAGCTTTAAAAGAATAACGTTATACACATCTGGGGGAAAGGTCATTTAGCAGATTGATCTGGTCACTGAACATTTTCCCTGCTGCCATCTTAAGACTTATACCTCTAATCGATTGCACTCCCTGCTCTATGACCCCCGGTAATACTGTTCTTCATTCCAATGGCAGCAGTTCCCAGTCGGCTTCTCAGGCCATGTATTGTATGCATTGTGAACAAAGCTCCTGGCAAGGGGCAGTATTCTTCTTCTCTCTCAGCTCTATCATCTTCAAGTCATCTCCATAAAGTAAATAAACTGCAGGTGTGTATGCTTCCCCCTCCCCTCTTTCCCTTCCCTTCTCAGAAAGGTCAATAAATGGGATTAAAATTCTCTCACTGCACATCAGACTCTCAAAGCGAGGGCAAAGTGCACATGTGAAAGGGCAAGTGTGCACACACACACTCACATCCACGTGCATAGGAATAGCCCTACACTTGTGGAATGTACCTCTTTACATTTGTGCATATAATAGATGTTGGGAGGGGCCATGAAATCTACTCTCTGCTCCACTGAAAGCAGACTTTAGCAAACAGCACAGTGGGATTGCCATCTTGATCCAGACTTTCAGATCCTATAAATTAAATGTATCAAACAATAAATAAAACACAGCAGATAAGAACATAACTTTAATGAATTCAACAAGGCCAATATTTTTACTTTGCTTTCTACAGTAATTTCGATTTAAAGAAAAACAAGCACACACATTAAAACAATCATTTGTTTCAAATAAAGAGGAAAGAGAAGAAACACCAAAGCATGCTGATATTTCATTTTTCTAATGAGATACTCTTTCTCCTCTATTGGTTAGAATATATAAAAAGTCTTGGGGAAAAGAATGAGTCCAAAATCAGAGAAACGTCTTTCAAATTCAATCAACAGTTGCCCATATCAAGATTTCCATCAACTTTCAATTAAAAGGCTTACCTTAGGAATAAAAAGCTTATTTAACAAAGTGTAATTCTATTAAAATCAATGGGACCATATGTAGTAGTAAAATAGAATCTGATTAAGAATTTCATTGTAAATTTGGCCTATTCTAGCTTAAGAGCATTATAAGAAATATCTTTTAAATAAATATTTCCTTTCTGAATCATGATAATGTAGTTTTCATGAAGAAATTTTATGAGCAGATTTTGAGCTAGGAAACAGAGGATTGAAATATTTTTGAAGAACCAAGACTGACAAAAATGTAATTTACTTATATGCTTGACAAACCTCCTGACTTATTGGCAGGGCAGGCTTTTGACAATGTCCAAGTCATGTAATTGAGATGCTTGGAATGATTTGAAAAATAAACCAAGAGGAACATTGTGGAGGAGATTGACATCAGGCTACTACCAAAGAAATACACCTTCTAGAAAAGCCCAGGGTAACACCAAAGCTTTTTCCTGGGTTTCAGAAAACAACATACTGAGTTGTCCCTTGAGCAGGAGGCTGTTGAGCTGCACTGTGAATACAAGAGATTGTGGTACGGAAGCTGGCACCATGGGCTTGCAGAAAGAGGTGATCTAAATCCATCCTTGAGTGTATACACAGAGGTATTTGTCATAGAGCCACAAGGTTCTAGAACTACAGTACAGTTCACGTGGAAACCTTGCTTAACACTCCCAGAACCTAGGAAGTGGAAGTTAAGGTAAGGAACTATCATTCATGACATCTTCCTTTCTTCAGGAAGGGGATCAATATACAATCATCTCTTAAGTAGTTATCACCTTCATCTCATTTCTCATCAGCAGATGGGAAATGAAAGCTTGATCTGTCAGTATGTGGGTATTATTTTCCCCTCTGGAGCTTTCCTTCCAAGTCTGACATTTCTGGAAGGTATTGATAGGTGGCAGATTAATATTTCAAACATTTATTGTCTCTGTAGCAGTGGGATTTGTATATTGAATCACTCAACATCCGTTTGAGATGGCATGCAAAGCACTGAAAGTGGAAACACCTTCATTTTCTTCCAGCCAAAAAGTGCAACAGAAAGATTACTGAAGAGACTGATTATTACTCAAATAAGAGGTTTATATTTTCCGTAGTATTTTGTCCAGCTTAAAAGACATAATTTCCTCTTTTTCAGAGCATGGTCCTTTCATGCAAGTTGAAATTCCTATCTGCCAGAGAAGGCTTCCTGCCATGAGGAGGACAAGGTCTTCCCCACTGTTTTCTTATGGAAGTTTCATACCCATGCCCACTCCTAAGAACCAGCCCATAGAGGAAGTGCTGGGGACCTAATTAGCCCTTTCATGCATCTGAAAGGTTTATTGAGGTTTCAAATCATCCAACTCAGGGCACTTAGAGCTGATCTCACAAGGTAGAAAACATTGAAAGTTAACCATTTTGTGGAGAAAAATGACATAGACTTTGGGTAGCTAACAAAAACTCCTTTGTCACTAAGCAGGTTTTGTGCTGGAATTAAGTACACCTTAAGGCTGAATTTGGCAAAAAGGAATACAATTTAGTTTTTCCAAGTATGCTCTACACATGCATAGACTTGAATATCATGTGCAAATTTGATTCTGTATAGAGGAGTACCAACAATTTACTTGAGATTGGCTTCCTAGACCGAAAATAAATCTGTGATAGACAGCTCAGCCTATTGATTGCTTATACCACACAATTCAAATAAAAGCTATCCTACCATCCAAACAAATGGATATTCACTGCCACACAATTGCTATTATGAATCTACTGGCTCCCTTTGGGACTTCCAATATTGTGATAAACCTATCTTCACCAGTGAGTCAGCAATCTGCCCTTGTAAAAAAAAAAAAAGAAAAGAAACCAGAAGACAAATGGTCTGCTGGGCTGCATTACAGCATTGTCAGCAGTTAAAGATAGGTGATCTTTCCTCTCTGTTTTGCACTGGAGAACCACCAGTATGAAGTGTCTCAAAACAGCCTCAAACTTTCTTTTATTCTAAGTGATTCCACTTTCTACTTGCCCGGCTACAATGGGCTTCTTCTCAACATATTCTCCAGTACATACGGGTAAAAAGGCATTTGTTAGTCTCCCTAATCTCCTAAAGTCTGAGGTTTTTTCCAGTATATTTTTTCTCACTACAAATGAAACTTGAAAACAGGAAGAGGAAATGTATCCTACCAGGCAGTCACCCCCATTGCCATTTTTAATTTACCGTACGACATGTTAGCTTCATGAAGCTCAGTTTGTCTAGAGGACATGGGCTCTATCTATGCTTCATTTGCTCCCCAAACTAGCGAGCCACTAATGTGGGCAGTCCTGCCACAAAATGAACCTCACAGCCAACTGCACATATGAGAAAGCAAAGAGTTGCAAAAAGTTATCTGGGCAGGGAGCAAGTCATCCCAAAAGAGACTATAGCTTCATTTTGAGGCAGACAGTTTTTTCCCCTTCTCTCCAGTATTTTAGGTATTTTGTAGGATTGGTACCAGAGGCTGAATTCCCATCATACAGAACTGTCCTCTGCCTGGGATTTATTTGTGGTATTTTTGAACCAGGCAAGAAGATGGAAATCAGCATCACAGGACATAGTTGAAAGATCTGGTTCCCTTCTAAACTCATTGGATGATTCTTTATTTACTACAAAAATCTCCCTGCTCCCACTCCCTGACATTTTTTGGAGGGGAGATGCAAGTAATTTGATATTAAATTTTGTATAAAAATATTAAAATAAATTCAAATATGGTAAGGATTTTAAATCCTTGAGCTATATTTTTAAATTAATTTTTCAATGAAAATCCTTGTAATAAAATTAGCATTATATCTTACAGACAGGAATCTCTGGTGGTTGTATAACTAATTAAGTACCTTTTAAATGTTTAAATATTGTTATAGCAATTTTTCTGGAAGATAATCTGACTTTGGTTATGCCAAAGCCAAAGAAAACTCAGAACCCTGAGATACAGTCATTTCTAAATCCCACTCATAATTAGTAGTTTACTAATTTGAATTTGGGTGAATTTGAAATGTCAGACTTGCAACACATTTTAAAGCAGTATTTCATGTAATCAGGAGCTCTCTGGGAAAAACCATGTCAGTATCGGGGATTCAGATTTCATTGGGATCAACCAGATAACTGATTTTATTAGCCACATGCTTTCTTGTTCATGTTAGATAGACTATGCAAGAGCTTTTTATTCTGTGAACAGTGCCTTTGATTATTCTGCTATAAATATGAAATTTAAAAATAAAATCTATCCTAAGAAAATGTCTCTTTCTCCTGTTCCACTGTACTGTATAGAAAATGATGTCCATATTCCTTTAAAAAAAGGACATTTTATTCTTAAGCAACTGCATTTAAAGGAAAACAGCAGTAATTCAAGCAGTAGTCCAGTCATTTGAATCCAAAGGCAACTTCTGGCTCTAGGTCTTCATTGGAGAGGCACCTGTCTCCAGGGTGTAGTAATTTTTGGTTTTTCTTTTTTTCTTTTTTTTCCACTGGGTTACAGTCACACTCTCAGATATATATTTTTCACTGCTTTTACTTTTGTGTTGTTTAGCTGTACCTCTGTTCAGTGTGCTATATTCTGCAAATCCTCGTCTCTGGCATTCCTCCTTCCTCATCATGAATCACAAAACAGTTTCCTAACTTAGGGTTGTGTGCACCCCTCTCATTTAACCAATGACACTATTGCACAGAGTGACACCAGTTTTGAGTTCTTCCTGACTCCATGTTCCTAAACTCAGTTAATATAATGATTCAAGCCACTTTTGAGAATGCCAACTAGTCTCCAGAAACACTTAGGTGCTCTTGAATACTCCATCTTTAGATCATGGATCCTATAACACTGAAATCAAATGTTCTGAAAAGCAAAAAAAAGGCTGGAAACACCTAACATTTTAGAAAGAAGAAGAAAAAAAATCATGCTGCTAATTCTAAAAAGTTGTTTATAAGCAGAATAATAACAAACTTATGTACTGTTTTTATTGTAATAGAAAATAAAATATCATGCACTACATTTGCAATTTAAGTATCTCTTAAAAAAAACCTCTCACGAATCTACAGGAAAATCAATCACCTGATAATGGTGAAGACATTCCTGTGTGACAGCATGAAAGTATGATATGTTTCCAGATGCATTTTCCTTGGGTAAAAGAGAAAAATACAACCATTTCACAGCACTTTGCCTTGCTGGACCAAATTCATCTCTGTTGTAGCCTGGTGATGTCAACAGAGTTACAGTGTGGATGAATACCGGTCATTGTTTGTGAAGTTGGCAGTGAGTGCATGTGTGGGAGGAGAAAAATGAGATCTTCTAACCCATATTTGCAGAAAAAACATGAGTATGAGTTTAGACACACACTCCTATTAAAACTGTACCATAATTTTGCCACTGGAAGTTTCAGAACAAATGGGCTCCAAACGAAACAGAGTGAGGGCGTTTCTCCAAGCTATTTCCTCCACTGCTGTCAGTGCTACTGCACGACAGCATGACCACGTGATGTTGGGCTTGGGAGGTAGAACACGGGAACAAGGCTTTTCTTAGTGGTTTCCAGACCATGAATTCCAGCTAAGCTAGGTATCCACTTTCTGCCCAGAACTTACCTGGCACTAATTACAGTTAAGCAAAAAAAAAAAAAAAAAAAAAATTCCATGTGGATCACTTGGTTATGTTTGATGCTTGTTACCCTGGGGAGAAGCTTAAGTGCCATGCTGGCTATCAGGTTTTCCTCAGTATAAAGATATAAAGATTCCTCTAAGTCCTAAATACGATTATCTGAAAAAGGATCCAAGTGCAATGCAGAAAGCTACAGAACAAGTAGTCTTCATGTTCCAATACTGTGTAACTGAGGCATTTGCAGTGCACCTCAGTGGGTCAAGCTTTAAGGGACTGACCTCAGGTGTGCTAAAGGGCTGTGCCTCCTTTGGGAGATACCACTAGTGGGCTACAGAGATGTTCCTTATGACCTGCTTGACTTGTAGCCACACTGGGGATATGCGTTGTTTTTTGCTTTGGGTCTTCATTGCCAAGCCAGAAATCAATGTATTTAACTTCACAGCTGCAGCTTTGGGAAGCAGCAAAGATTTCTGGATGGATACCTGTGATGCCAGGCAGACTACAGCAGAATGGGTGTCCAACTGATACACAGACCAAAACGGGTTCCTTCAGGACAACTGAACAGCTGCTATGTTATCTCCTCCACCCAAGTTTTGTTCCCCACTTTGCCAGCTACCATAGTGCTCTGCAGAACTCCTCATTAGGAACAGCAAACCAGAGCAGAGAGTCCTGGGAAAGGCAAGAACACCTACAGCTTAGAAGTGAGACCATTGTCTGAACCCGTCTCTGTACACAGGACTGAAAACAACCACTGGGCCTGGCATTTTTGGAAGAAATGTAGCTTTCTCTGTCAATCATTCCTTCGAAATTGAGTCACTTGTATAAAACTGCTGTGATTTTTGGACCATATCTAATGCTTCATAATAGCCTTTGGCATAAAAAATAAGCATATTGTCCTTATTGCTAGAAAGGGTGAATGAAAATGAAAAATATGCAGATTGGAGGTGGACCAATACATGCCAGGACAGTTTAAAACTACTCTTCCATTTCTGAATTTACATAAAGAACAAACAAAACTAAACAAAAACGTGCCAGAAATCCAAACATATCTGTTTTACATATGCTGCTCAAACTTCTGCCATGGCAATTTGGGATTTCAGGCAGTATGAAATTCCTGTCCACAGCCCAGTAGTAGGAAGTGTAAAGGAAAACATTTCCAGCAGGCACCCTGACTTTACACAGCACATACATACCTTACCTGCATTCTTATCCTGTGTAGCACACCCTTCTCCTTCAGTCTCAGGGAAGCATCCCCTGCTTCCTGCTCCCCCATTTAAGAAACAGTAAACAGTAAATTTGTTTATGGCCTCCATTTTATTAATAGTGGCAATCAGAGGAACTTTTATGGATATGCTTTGTTCGCTTCAGCTCTTGCTTTGTCTTCCAGGTTGGGAACCCCCACAGGACACTCATAAATGGACAAATTTACAATCTAGCCTGTGTAAAGTGCCCACAGCAGCATCTACATTGAAGTTGTCTTTGTGCTCATGCACCAGCTGTGATGCCAGAGGGCACGGGGTCAGAGCAGAGGGCTTCCTCTGGCTTTCTACAAACTGGGATCAGCCAACCTTCATTTATCTGTGGTTAAGGACTTGTTTTGGTTTCTCAGATCATGACTCCACAGAGCTGTTTGGATATTTTTAATCGAAAGACAAAGCACTTCCTCTTCCAAACTTGATGCCTGCAAGGAGCATAACAAACTAATCATTCAGAATAATTAATTCTGTCAGAAAAATCTTTACAATTCTTACTAATGCTGAGTGTTTTGTAACCCTAATGAAAGGAAAAACCTGTCACTGTGATAATTTTCGATTGACCCATTTTCTTCAGTGGCTGGGGAGAGGGGAATGTTGTTTGTTTTTATCTCTAAGGGCCATAAGCATGAAAATTATATCCATAAATCTTATATTTCAGCCTTGCATTTCCAACTCAGCCTTCAAAGGAAACATTAGCTAGTCCAAAGAGCCAAGTAAGATTGTCAGATTGGTTGTTTGTATATGCATAGCAGAGTGTCTTTCAGTTACCTGTGACTTTCATTTCAAAATACTCCCAGGATAGGGAGACTCTATTTTTCTCCATTTCTAAATGGGAATCTGAGAGGGAGAAAATATGAGCAGCTTGCCAAGGCCATGGAGGTAGTCCTTACAAAGCCAAGGACTGGAATGCAAATTGTGAGTGCTTTAGCCTAGCACTTAAAAGCACACCCTCCCTGTGGGTTTTAATGTAATGCAAGAAGCTTAGGATTGAAAAAACAGTTCTAACGTTAGGTTTTATGAAAATGTGTGGAAAACAAAATATTAGTTTCCTACATTTGCCTAATATTGTAAACATTTAACTGCCAACTTCAGTGAGGATGCTGCTAAACAAACGCAAACAAAACAGAAAAAAGGCACTTAAAAGGGAAAATGTCTGAAGTTTTAGAGTTCTTTTTCATACTGTCATGCTTTGAGGTAATCTATTTCTTCTGTATTTGACAGCTGAACGTTAAATGTGGCAGACAGTTGCATTTCTCATTAACAAAGACAGAACAGTATAGGAAATTTGTTCCTTAATATGCAGCCTTTTATTTCTAGGTCACTAATTTGAATCGATTCCTGATCAATGGTGACTGAAAGGCATTCATATCCGGCAGCTGTTCTGTGGTCTGTGTTAAATGATGGGACATCTTAGTTATTTCCCAGCAGTAGCCCCCCTCTCTCAGTACCAGAACAAGCTGACAGTTTTCACAAAGATGCTATGGCCTGATTGCACATGGCACTTGCAAATATCTGAAAAGTCATTAACCTATTTTTGCTCTGTTTTGTGAGGCGAGTATTTGTCTTTTCGAGTAAACCATATTTTTTTTATGGTAAGCTTTTTAAATATTAAGTGAGATCATCTTGCTGTTTTTGTATAAATGCATTCTGCCTGCATTCAACACTGTGACTGCTGTTGCGATGCTACCGGCAGTGGTCAGAGGTTGATTCTTTACATGCACAATAAGGAGTGTCAAAACAAGCGTAGGCAGTTTCTGTGAATGGGATTACTAGCATTTAACTTCAACTATGTACATGTCGTCTGTTTGGCCTAAGCGAATCATCTAGACTGCCACTGTACTCCAGATCTCTCCTTTAAAAAAATACATCCGCAGAGGCTTTGTCCATACCAAGCAGAGGTGCTAGTTTCTTTCAGAATTCCACCTTAAATCTTAAACATTTTTACACTCCTTTCTGTAATAGCTGTAGAAACCCTTTATTACTTTGCAGAATAAATCAGCTTTAAGGATCCATATGTACTGTCTAGCAGATATTATGGTTCAGAAAGACAAGTTGAATTGTTATATTCATGCTTTCCAGGTACCAGATTCCTGGTGAGTTGTTGAAGACAACGAAATGCAGTGGGCCTTGTTGCTGGATTTTTTCCCCAAAACTTCTCCAACCACTCTGACATGACCTCCCAAAAGATTGACATAATATACACAATGCACAATACTTTTTCTCCCAAAATATCTCTGCTTTAAACAATGCCTTCCACAAATTACTCTCTGTCTCTGGCAGTTTGTGGAAGAATAATCATTCACCCACCCACAAAAAAAATTCTAGCCTTTATTACCATCCTTTTTTCCCTTTCTCCAAACATGTTAATACCTGTTGAACAGAAACAACACTAAAAGTCATAATAACTGTCTACTGACACTAGTTCCCCAATATAATGAGTTGTTGAGTTTTTCTTTTAGCATTTTGATAACAATACCATGTAGCCAAATTGTCTGGTAGCAATAAAACTTGTCAGAGGAAGTGTATAACTTGGCTGTAAAAATTCACTGAAACTTGGCATAAAGGATTTTAGACCAGAACTAAGTTTTCTTCACAAAATATTAAATTCTTCTTTCAGATTCTTTCCATGATGTAAAAAGTAACTTTAAATGTTTTCAAAGAGACAAGCTGCAAGCCAGTAAACTATGATGTGCCTAACTATGCTTATGAGAAGAAAAAAGAGGGAATGAAAAAAGAAACTTACAGCGCCTCCAAGATTTCATGCATAAACAAGTTTATATTTAAGTATCATTTTAAGGAATTTCATAGGCATTTAGTTCACAGCCTCAATGTTAATTCAAGATATTGCACATAAAATATACTTCATTATATGTTTTGGGCTTTCTATTTTTCTCAAAGCCACATTCTTTACAATCTTGGGGGGTGTAAGGGAAGGTGTATGGTGATTATTAGTCTCTGTAGATGAGGAGAAAAACTAAAATAGGGAGAAATATTTTTTGTTATCCATTATACCCATATAAACATGGGCTCTCTATGCTTAGAGTCAATGGAGTTACTCTTTATTTAGCTTTATTTGACCAAGAAGTTTATTACTAATAACTAGTATTTGTATTATCACAGCAAACAGGAACATTCAGTCTGGAATGAGGACCACATTGCTTTAGGCATTGTACAATGAGAACAAAAAAAGGAAGATTTCAGGAATCTGAGTGCTTACACTAGATGGAATCAGGCAGCCTGAAGAGAGAGCTGAAGGAAACTGCAATAGCACTTTTTGAGGTCAGGAAACAAAGTAGGTTTGAATGAGTTTGTGGGGATTTCCTCCTACTCCTAGGTGGAGAGAAAGATGAAAAATTGAAAATGCATGGCTGAAAATTGTAAAGGAGATGACAGAAATGGATAACAATTCTAATGGAGGTAGCAGTCAGCCTTTTAGTACTGATTACAGTGTCATTTAAGTGGGAATAGAGAAAGACAGTGCATTTGTTATAGTAAAGAAGGAGGAGACAGTGCAAGGAGACAAACAGAATTATGACAGACTCAGGGCAACAGATGGGGATAATGATCTTGACAGTAGCAGTCCAAATAGATAAGATGAGAGCATGGTTGCAGTTGTCAGGAGCAAAAGCAGAGGATACTGCAGTAAGTGGGATACGTGGCTGTAATGCCAAAACTAGTCTGAGCATGAATTTTAGCTATATGGATGAGAAAAAAAAAAGGACTGTTCTTGCAACTCAATGAGAAAAAGAATCAGCAAGACATAAATATATTCCGGAAATAAGAACCCCTGGAGACACGCCCTACATGGATGTCACTCTCTAGAGCTAAGTGTCAGGCCAGGAGGTTTGGTTCTTCACTGGGATCAAAAAGAGGCTGTGGGGCACACTGGAGATGTAGGTATAATTGCTGTAGCCCTGCAGGTTGTGGACTGACTGATAAAAAGGAGAGGGAGAGAGAAGGAGACAGTGAAAAGGAAAGGGGAAGAGTAACAGAGAGGTGAGAATCCCAGCTGGAAGGCAGCTTTTTACACCCTTTTCATACCAAGCAGCATTTCAGCCTCATTCCCTCAAGTAGTATTTATGCATAGACTGTGTGCAGTACCCCTCATCTCATCCACAACAGTTACATGTGCACACAGGTGGCAAAATCTGCTCCTCTGTGCTCTGAGAGGCAGATCATGAAATGTCTAATTTACTTTAAGACTTTTTTTTTTTCCAAGTGTTTCTGGGAGTATCCATATATCCTCAGTATTACTTCCTGGCATAGTTTTGGACTTAATTCAATTTCTTGTTCTCTACCTCCACTGATTTCTATCTCATTCTTGAGACAGCTCAGAATTAGCATATTAATCCTTAAAATTCTTTGGATCTGATTCAGAATATGTCACTCCATTAAAAATTCAGCATTTTAAAGCTTCGGATTTTAACCAGCTGTGTCTTTATTGATGGACTATATTACATGAAGAAATTAAAAACCTCAATGCATTTTAAGCATGCCAAGCATATGAAATTCCAGGTTACATTTAGCTAAGTTCATTTGGAATCTCCAATTCTAAACAGAGTCATACCAGTCCTACTGTTTTTCTCTCTACTTACACAGATATGTTTGCTTTCCTCAAGTAGATTTTAAATATCTAGGTTTTGCATTTGCATATAAATGCAGGCAGATTATGCATGTAGAGCTGTGAGTTTGGCACTCAAACGTGTCAAAACAAATTATTTTTAAGCCAGATGCTCATATATGTGCACATTTTTCCTGACTCATACAGGAAGAATATTCTTTTAACATGCCTGGCTGATATCATTCATGTACACTGATATATACACTGGTGTTCTTAATATATGCTTGTTCCTAAAGAATGAAAAATCTTCCTCTGCTCATATCTATAAAAGGGCTTTTATTGATTAAAGTCACATTTATTGTAATTTGCAGTTTTAGTCTTTCACTGTTTTTTCAATTATTCTCCTTTTCTTTTTTTTTTTTTTTTTTTCTTTGCATGTGATAAATCAAGTTACTTTTTCACTCTGGACTCCATTATGGGATCACAGTGGCTATACAAACCACACGGAGTTAAGCAAACAAAGGAATTTTTTCATTTTCTCTTTCATTCAATAAAGTTCCATTTTCTGTCACCCTGCAACCTTTTGACCTGGGTCCTAATGGCACTGGTCACTCAAGGGCAAAAGTTCAGCTGTAGGTTAAGTCTGTGTGTCTTTGCACTGGGCAGGGAGACAGTGGGTTCTTGCTCCTCACTGTCTCCCCCCAGCCCCGCCATCCCTCCCCAAATGCTGGCCTCACCCCTGCTGGGCTCTCCCTGCTCCAGACCTCCCTCTGTGAAGAAGGTAAGGAGGGCTGGGAGGGAGCTTTCCCCCAGCCATTTGTTTTTCTTGCAGCTTTCAACAAAAAAACACTGTCTTGTTTTCTTGCTTGGGGGGTAAGAAGGCAAGGGAGAACGATCCAGCAGGGATGCCACAGTCAGTGCTAACTGCCTACAGCCACTCGTGTGGATCACTGTTTCACTTTCTTCTTTGCCTCTACAAGTTGTCTCTATTTCTGAAAGAGAATATGGACCCCTTCCTTGTTCTCAGCACTGCTGGCACAAATTGTCTCAGGATATTGGCTCCTGCTGTGAATGGGGAGTTCCCTATTATGCACTTCACAGTGTGATTTTTCAAGGACCTCTCAAAATAAATGATACCTCAGGTGCATCCACCTCTCCCAATATCCTTCAGTGGGCTTTTCCAGGTGGCCTGGTGACCTACTAATATATTTCTACAGGTCACTAGGATCATGCATGACCTGGAGACTCACACTGCTAGACACAGTATTCCCCTCCAAACCACTGACTCTGGTATGACATGTTGCCCTCTCTTTCACAAGAATATGGCACTGCCTGGTTTACTAGTTCCTCTAAGGCGGCTCCTCTCAGCCTCATCTTGGTTGCTGGACCCTGAGGCAGGGGTCAGCTTCATCACCAGACAGCAGGCCACCAGCCAGCCAGTGAAGTCACACATACCCAAGTTCACCTTCTTGAACAGGTGATTTGCCTGAGAGATGCAACATGAAAGAGGCTTGCACTACTTTTGGAGGAGTTTCCTCCCTCCCTGGAAAAGGGTACTGGTATCACGGAGTCCATTTGTGGTTCTGTAGACAAGCAGGAGCAGGGCAAACCGTGTGCTGAGTGGCTAAGATAGCTGACCCTCTGCAAGGGGGACAGATAAAGTCTTGGGAATACTTGGCTTTGACTGGAACCTCATCCTTAAGGAAATCTTTGGCTTAAAGGTCTGACAGGCTGCTGTAGTATGAGCTCTCGACTTAAAGGACTAAATTACGTTTACCCTGTAACAGCCTGTGAATTTGAAATTTCACAGTCTCAGAATGGCTCAGAATGAGGGCTGGTAGTAGTGCATCTCTCCTGTGAGTGACCACACTTCCCCACTTCCAGACCATTCCAGAGCTCCTAAGAGCAGCAGAGAGGGCACAGGTTGTGGAGGAGTTTTTCTGGAAGTTGGGCAGTTGAACAGCTCATGCACAAGAGATAGCCCAGATGGTCCTGTAAATAGTGGAGCTTGGGTATCTCTGCCTCTGCTGTGGGGCTGTGTCTAACCTGAGCAGGCCCTAGAGAACATGGTGGTTCTTATCAAAACACTTCATGCTGCAAACCAGACTTGGAGGAAAAATGGGTGATAGGTAGGTAGTTCCTTTTCAATTGTCCCAGCAAGAATGACTAAGGAAACTGAGGAAACTGAGGTTTGACTCGGACAGTCCAGTTATGTAGTCTGAGTTTTAAGCATAGGTGCACCAGTTCCAGTACAACCCTTGATGTGCTGAAGCTAAGCCCAGAAATAAATGCTGGCTGCACAGGATAAACATTTCTCTCAGAGCCCAGAGAAAGGTTACTTAAAAATTAAACCTTAGGGATTCAGATTGCTCTGTTTCACTCTGGTTTAAAGTGATTTGCAAAGGCCTGTACAGAAAATTATTAGAATCCACTGAAAAGCTCAGACAGTTATCTGGGTACAAAATTAATAGGAACAAGCTTGAGCTGTCAGGAGTAACTGAAGAAACATACAAAGCATTCATACAAAGCATTAGTATACTAATATACTTAGTCAGTGGATTTTCAGTGGTGCCCAATAGTATTAAAATATCCAGGTATTCTAATCCCCAGGGATTTAGAAGAAACAGTTAAAATCAACTCAAATTTGATTATCAGACAATTCACTAATGATCTGGTAAATGGCAAACTGGTTTCACTGATGAGAAAAACTGGCATAATGAATAATTATGCACTAATTAGATTTGCATACAAACACAGAAGCCTCATTTGCCAAAGTCCACCATATAGTTTAAAGACTGGCACTGATCCTGAGATTGCCTGGCTTTGGGATCCAAGGGCTACTGACATCTAGAATAAGATAACCATGCCCACTCTATAGAGTAGTTTTTCCAGAGTGGTCCTCAGTACCGTGAGTCCCTGAGATGTTCTTATTTCTCATTTCATGTTTTGTTCCAGTTAAAAGTGCCCAGAATAGCAAAAGGAGTGTGTCACAGCTTCCAGGGAGGACTGAAGTTATTTATTGCCTTCCTTAGTGAGTGTTGTGAAGGCCTATATGGATGTTTGAGGCTTGGGATGCTGTCAGAAGATTGTTTAGGGTAGACTGAGGTCAGATTGAGACAGCCATGCTATCTGAAATGAACACTGTTTAGCCACTCCTGAGCTTTGTCACAGTGGCAGCTAACTGGAGCACTCCAAAATGGAGTCAGGGAATGAAATAGTAGTTAAGCAATAAGGAAAATCAGGGATCCAGGGCTTGAGGAGAGGATCGTGGCCTGTCTGTTGTTTATTATGATATTCATACAATCAGAGAATGCCTCGGAAATGAGGGGAGACATTCAGTCACCCAAATATTGAGAAGATGGTGTTTCAGCTTCTGTAAATAGGCCTCTCAGGGTCCAAGTGACTACAAAAGTCAAACAGATTTAGTCAAATGTATATTTGCACAAGTTGTCAGAGAGGAGAAAATATTAAGATTTTTAAAGGAAGCCAAGGTTCCTTCTTAGTCCCCTTACTCTGACAATTAAAGCTTTTGGGATAAAGACAAAAATATGTATCAAAAGACTTAGAAACATTAATGTTGTAAGGCACCTTATATGAAAATTTTATCTGGCAGACTTTAGTATAGGTGCTTCTGGGAAAAGGAGTGGTATTCATGTGTCTTGTATAGCTCTACTTTTTTTTCCAATATATATGAATATAGATAAAGATTATATATATGTAGACAATAAACTCAGGTTAAATTGCATCTTTACTTATTGCAATCCATTTATTCTTGACTTATTTAGTAGGTGCTTCAAAGAACATTAAAACATTTTCCAACAAAAATAGATTTTTATAGATTTTGATAGTGTTTGAAACTATTATTTATAATCAATATTTCATATTGTTGAAACAACAGCAGTAAAAAACTTAAGCAAGACCACAGTCATAGACGTTTCAAAAAACATTTTGTATGTGAGCTCTTTCACAGAAAAGTATTTCTGTAGCAAAATCCTATTTTCCATTTTATAAGGAATTTACAATCTGATGACAAAATAGGATTAAATACAGGTAGCTGTTATTTATAAATAATTAAATTATTAATAAATTCTTTGAAATATATATAATAGTCTCTGAATATTCACCTATTTGCAAAACTCCTTTTATGTTCATATATCCGCGCATTCCAGCATCTTTAAAACTTGGATTTATGCAACAGCAGACAAAGAAGGAAAACTATTCATGGAATCATTAGCCAGAATTTAAAGTAGATTGGATGCAGTAGTTACTGGTAATTAATTGCACAAATGTTGTTCTGAAGACTAGAGATAATCACAGCTCACATGCTGCAAGTTCCACATGGATGATATTTTTGTCTTACAGAGGAAAAGCAAGATAAAGCATCAATGCACTCTTCATTAGCAAGGAAGATGGCATTACTTGCCTTTCTATGCAGAGTTAATGCCGAAATCACCGCAGAGGACAGCACTGAAGTGTGTGCTCTGCTTCCACCTCACTCAAGGCCTCATGTGGTTCACTAGCTTGACTGGACACCAACAACAGCACACAATTCAGTTTGAGAGTGCTTCTCTGGTTTTGCTGCAGCTACAGCCCTGAATCTTGTCCAGACTCTGACAATAAAAGCTAACTTGCACATATGCCTACCCGAACTGCAGACCTCGTTCTAATCGCAGCATAAACCTACCCTGGAACTGACCTAGGAGACCAGACACTGACTGGGGGTCTAAGGAGACCTGGTTTTCATCACTAAAGAAAATGTATCTTTAAATGATGGGAAGATTTTACTAATCAGCTATTAGCTCTCAACTAATGTGTTTTTTTGGAGAACTGTCTGACTGTACCATTGTCTCTTCCCTTTTCATGGTTAATCTGCCAGACCAAACTGAAGGGAGATGTCTCCAAAGCAGGTTGATTTATGCCAGGGAGACTTTCTGGACTCCTGAAACTAGGGAAGTAATTTGGCACTCAGTTTACACTATTTACAAAGAAAAATGTAAGGCAGTGGGGAGAGAGGGGAGTAGGATGTGTCTGAAGAAATCTAAGAATTGTTAATGATGGCTTGACAGGACTGTTAATAGCTTTCTTTCTTATTCTGATATTGCATGTTGATAGCCCGGTGGCTTGTTAATTGATGTTTATTAAAAAAAAAAAAAAAGAAATTTGCACAGTTTTTCTTTCATTATTTGCCATGGTTTTGGCTCTTTTCATTACCTCATCACCTTTAGGTTCTGAGTACTTGCTCTCAGTGATGCACATGTGGTTAATGTGTGAGTATCTATGAATAGGTCTCTTTAACAGTACCCACGGGATAATTCTTAAAACTGTCTGTCTAAAGCTGTCTCATTTTTACAAGGAAAGGAGGGGTAGTCTGAAGAAGGACACTTGTAAATTGAATATACTGAAGTATGTGATCCAGTTGATTGTAGTCAAGCATGTTTCCTTCAGACCAGAGTTTAGGTGGGAACCTATAATGTACACTAAATGATGTTCCTATGACTGTGAAAAGAGAGGGATTCGCCAACCATCATTCTCAAAAACAAAGCTTTTAAAAGTGTATTTTTTATATACTTTTCCTGTCTCCTCTGCATCACAAGGGATGTGTCTAAACTGAAGGCAGATGCAGGCCTACATCCTGTTTTCCCTCTGCTCTAGTTTGATGGATGTACTGGAAGATTTAAAGGTTCATTCCTCATATCTGCAAATGTTTTTTCCCCCAAAATGTGAGGGTAGAACACAGCCGCTTCTGATGCTAATGTGCATCCCAGAGGTACTGGGGTACATGAATATGGAGCACACTGCCCAGCTTGCTTAGCCTTCAGCAGGGAGCATCACCCAGGTGACCCAGAGAGACAGGACACACCTCTGAAGGACTGTCTCAGCCACAGAAACACCCCAAAAATGGGAGACAGGAACAGGGACTGTGACATATTCTGCGACTGCCAATTTCAGACAACAGCCATCATTGGAAACAGCAGCCCAGAAGGTTCACTGCCCACAGCCACATTTTGTTACTATTTTCCAGACCCCTGCAAGCTAGGGAAAGGGTAGTTTGGGCCCATGCAGCTGCTTATTTAGGCATTATGGGAAAGGAAGGCCAAAAGTCAAAGCCAATCAGTTTCAAAGTGTAGGAGTGGACTGGAAAGAGTTATGGCATCCTTAGGTGAGGTAAGATTCCCTATAAACCAAGTTTATAGAGAAGACTTCCTCTAGTAATCCCTTTATTTCTTCTGTGTTCTGATTTTTATAATCCATCTACCTCTTAACACGAACACCTAAATATAGTGTGTCTTGAAGAGTGGCACAGTGGCAAACTTGGAGCAATGAGTACCAATATCAGAATTTCTCATTCAATTTAAACAATATTGAATTTCTGGAAAGGTCAGGTCTTGACTCACCTAATGTAACAGTTGATGCTTCAGGCTTTTTACTGATTCTTTTATCAATGCCTTCATGATCCTACTAATTTTGAGTAAAGATATGATTTAGACCTGTACTCTTCCCTCTCTTTCTCTTGGTGACTGAGACTGTCACATTAAGCGACCCCCAGACATCCTTTAGCTGTGGACATAACCTGTGTTATTTGTACCAGCTAAACAAAACTAGCTCAAAACTCTGCCCAAGGGAAAGCCAGAAAGCAGGTAATTATTGAAACTTCCCTGCACAGCTTTCCTGTACCTGCAGTAAATAGATAAGCCCTTCACAAAATTGGACACTGTTTCCCAGGCAATTCAATTGCACAGATAACAAATTGTCAGTACCCAGCCAATGGGTCTCCCAACATCCTTAATTTGCTGAGGATAGAAATGAGACTCCATTTGCCTAATGCATTCTGGAGTTTTATGGAGGTAATTCTGCATCCAAACTATCAGAGGAAAGTTGGAGCAACAGACCATCTTCTTCCCATGCAGACAGCTGTAATGAAGATGTGTCCTTATCCACTATTTTTTGAATGAGATCTAAGTGATAGCAATCCTTTCATAACAGCACAAAACCAAAACTAAATTCATCCATTTTACTGAGTGCCATAGATTGACTACAACAATAAAGTGGTAATACCTGTCCTCCAATGATTTTATCTTTATTGTTCACAGCTTAATTGTCCCTCTGGAACTAGGATATACAAATGTGTTATTAAAATGAGACATCTGGCAGTGGTCCTAAATGCCTCTATGTCAGGAATTTACTATCTATTACTTGTAACAGTAAATCTGTTGTGCACATCTGCAGCAGCAGAGAAAATCACATCTGACAGCAATGATACAAAACATTCACAGGAGCTTTGGAAAGTCACAAGACTGAATGAATCCAGGCTTTTACAGTCCTTTACGATCTTCACTGAACCTGAACAAGCTGAAGAAACCCATTTTATGGCACTTTTCTCAATTTCAAATCAGCCATTATTTCTTGAAGTAGAACACCAAGGAATCTTTCAAATAAATGTGCCTATAATGAGCTCTTTTTCATGGCACATTTTATGAACTGGAAAATGTGTAAATGTTTGTGGTCTTTGTGGATTGGAGCTTAGCTGCTTTGTCTACCAGAAATAATTTTAGATAGTCATGTGGAAAAACAAACCCAAAAAACTCCTAAACAATCTATATGGCCAAGATACAACCTCAAAACTAAATTATTTTAAAAGGCATTTGAGAGATAAAGGTTTCCTTAAAAAACATCCAGTAGAATTCTTGGAATTAAGGAAATATTAATACTTTGTTATATACATTGTTTCCTCTTACCCTAAATTTATGAAAGAAGAAAAATTGCCTTGGAGCAAAACTTCATATTTAAAATCCCATTCCAGAAATAAATGTATAAAAATTTTATTTGATGGGTACACAGTTTTGTTTTGTATAGTCCATGCTTCTAAAAGTCTGGTAAAATTGAAGACATAGAATTTAAAATTAGAAATTCTAATCCTCTCTTAGCCTTCTTACATATAATAATAATTCTGTATAAGGATCAAAGTTATAATATGGAAAATCTAATTTACATCTTCATTTTAAACATGCAAGGTCAGATGAACTTTTTTTCAGATTCAGTGAGGGGGTAAAAGTGATATGCTAGTATGAATACTTGCAAGACATCACAATTAATCAATTTAGTCTGAACAGTATACATTATGTTTCATGTTGTCTGAGGTATGTAGGATTTCATAAAGAAAGAGACTTTTAATTCATAAAGAAAAAACTGACTTCCTAAAAAGATCATAGATTTGCTCTGTATTTTGTTGTGGTTTTTGTTTTGTTGTTTTTTTTTTTTTTCCTGACATGGGCATACTTTATTACAGTTATACAATAAGTAGCTATTTGGTGATCTTCTCACCTGGTAATTGCTTTTCATATGTCTTTCTCCATGTGTCTTGATAGATTTAAAATGATGCTGCTTGATGAGCAAGCCAGAATACTGGTTTGGCCTGCCAGGACTGATACATGGGTTTTTTCTACATTTCTAGAGCAAGGATATATTCTGTCATATATTCTGCTGCTTCTCAAAATCAGAAATAAGTGTTTCTTAATATAGACTCAGAGAATACTTTCTTTATTTCTATAAGCCTGCTTTTGCTGGAAGTTGTTTTTATTTTTCATGACACTGAAGAACCAACTCCAATATCAATAAATGTTTTATTGTCTTAACGTAGCACCCAGGGGAAATAACACTGTATCTCCAAATTCTCTATTTTTTCTTTCAGCAGACCAGTAATTCCCTATTTGGATGACACATATGACAAGTAAATTATTAAACACCACCACATATTCTGGATATGGTTTTGCAAGTCACAGGGGGAATACTGCAAATCTTTCTCAAGAAGAGGGCAGAAGCAGCAGAGCAGCAGAAAGAGATAACTCATACCAAAACATGAAAATATCTGATCAGGAGCGGGGAAGAAAAACCCTGTGAAGCTGCATGAATGAGCAAAAGAGAGAGTTACACACTGAGGCAAGCACATGCATGTCCTCCTAGCATGAAAGCGTGCTAGCCGACTGCTCTGTTCCAGCAATGTGCCAGCCACAGAACAAGCACTGCTCATTTCAATTGCCAGGAGCCAGACAGCAAACATCTGAAGTATGGGAGGTTTTTAGGAACATCAGTTTCAATATGTAATATTTTACCAGAAATTAAAACAACAACAACAACAACAACAACAACAATAATAATAATAATACAGTTTAGTTGGTTAAAATGGAAACAGTATGAACTTATGTACTTCTTGCAGCATACAACCCTTGTTAGAAAAATGCCCTTCATAGAATTAAGTGCTTTTTCCCAGTGGCCTATACACTGGTGATAAGCAGCACGGTAGACTGGCATTTGCACTTACTCTCTCACGTTAATGTCCTTTTACCAACATATAACATGTGAGAATCCAGGATTAATCTCAAATATCTCTACATTCTTGTACTTTTGAACAAAGGGTGTGTGATATCTTTTAATAATGAGGATTATCATTATTCCTTCCATGATTTATTTCGGCTTTACTCAGGATACCAGCAGCATCCCCTGTCCCTTGGATCCAGAAAAATCATCTCCCATAATAAAGAATGCAGCCCTCTGTCATGTGGAAAGAAGCCATCAGGAAGAACAAGATTACAAACCAGCATAAGGATGGGAAAGAAAAATTTAAGCAGAACATATTCCATCAAAATGAAAGCTGGCGTGTGCCCAAGAGTTAATATTTCCACTTGTGCCATGGGATCTTGAACATCAGTCATTGGCTCCTGCATTTCTCTTGTATCCCATCAGACGGCTGCTCCTTTAAACAGTACTGTGTACCTGGATGGTGGGACATGAGTTCAATATTGACAGAGGGAAGCTTGCCACCTACTGAATCACCACCTGAGTCACACTGCAGCTAAACCACAGATTACAGAACTGGAAGTGTGTGCTGCTGTGCTGGAAACTATTGGTGATGATGCTACACCAAGGTCTAAGGCAGGGTAACTTCACAGGTTTCAGGTTTTCTGTCTTGTGGTTCCTTGGCACAGGAAACATGAAGTGTACACAACAGGCTATAAAATCCACTTTTAGTATAAGCCACAGAGCTTGACGTGCATGAGGCTTGAGAAAATAGTTTCCATTTTCTGTAATAGTGATAGTGTATATACAACTTCTACCTGTAAATGTAAAATACAAGCTTGAATTATCTAAACATCCGCCCTTAAGCCTCTCACAGCTGCAAAACCCCTGAAGCAGCCGAAGGAAGAAATATGGCAATGGTTAGCACTACATTTGAACCACTGGAAAAATAAAGAATGATCCTTATTAAAAACTTAAAACTGTTTGAGAGGTTTTTTCCAGGCCATTGAAAATGTTAAGGCGGTGGTGGTGAGTCTTGAGCTCATGTCAGTTTGCTTTCTGCTGCTGATGCTTTCAATACCGTTTTATGAATTTGACCATTGCTACTTAAAGATTTGCTGCAAATGTTTGCAGAATGAGCTGTAGTTAACTTGGTACACCACGTATGCCAGTGGAAGCACAGAGTAAGAGGTAGGATAAACTGCATCCAGGGCTTACTTTTCCTTTGCATATGTAAAATAGAAGCACAATATGGTTAAGTAAGGATCCAGCTTCAATGCTCCACATTTCAATGTTTCTTTACTTATTCATGCCTTTGCCATCAGTTGACACCAAGCTTCCAATGTGACAAAGGCACTCATGGTGCTGCCTCCTGTAGGATCCCCCCACACCTCGCCTCTAAGCTCTGCAGCTCTCTGTGTGACACAAAGCTGGTGAAAAGCACATTCTGCCTGGGGCAGGGCAGCAACAGAGCAGGTGCCCAGCTTTGGCTAACAGGCTTGGTCCTCAGCACTGCAGTGGCATTTGGGAAACACAGCTTGCTTGGGCTGAAGGCTGCAGCCACGGTTGTTCAGGGTATAACGATACCAAGTGGTGGGAGTTAAGTGTCCAGCATGTCTGCAGAGGGGATTTGCTGCAAGCAAGGGGACAAGGACAGCACGTCCCTTAGGAAAGGTCTGCAGGTTCCAGCCACCCCAGGCCAGAGATGGTTCAGGGAACTGGCCCCAGGCCTGGCTTTTGTGAACTCGTTAGACAGACAGGCTTTTATTTGCATGAAAATAGACTTCAGGAAGCCATTAAAATGTAACAAAAAAGTATTTAATGCCCCAGCGCCTACCGAGCTTATATCAACCTCCTTATTAGACCTTTCTTTTCTTTTTCTTCTCCTCCTCTCCCTTGGCATTGCTCTGCTGCACAAACAGCCCATATGGAAAACAGCACAGCCTGGAAACACCTAGCTCTCCCTGTCCTCTTTTGCTTTTGGCTTTTGCAGCTGCTGTTTTCTCAGTGTTGTCTTGGGGCAGTTTCCTGTTGCCATAGCTGATAGCCTGCCAGCGCCTGCCTGGGCCTTTCAAGTGTCAACACTGCGAAGTTCGCTGCGATGGCCAAACGCTTGTTAATGAGATATAGCAGCTGGGTAGGGGTGAACCACTGAGATGTATAAAGGCACGCCGCTGGTGCAGGAAGCGATGCCTTTTGAATCTTTTCAGTGCTCTGAAAGCATTCAAATCAAAGAGGGTATGTTGTATTCATTAATAAACCAAAGTTCCCATGCAACTGTGTTAAAGGCTGGAGTTTAACTTTGCTATGGACAGGTGATTTTTTCAACAGTGTTTTACACCGGAAGACAAAGGGCAAGAAAACAAGAGTTTATGTACTGCCAAAGGCATTACTTCCCTATCTTACAGCCAGACAGAATTGTTAGACTGAGCTAGGTACTTGCCATTTCCTGACAATAAAAGCTTCTTTTTTTTCCCCTTTATTTTCTATGCTTCAAAGCTCGCAGCAGCCTGCTTGATCTCCATCTCGCATACTTTTTTTAGACCTGTTTCTTAATTTTTTGAAACCATGATTAAAAGCTAGAAAAAAAAAAAAAAAAAAGAAAGACAACTTGTTTAAAAAAAAAACTAAAGAGAGCCTATAGACAGGATTAATGACCAAAACTGCTTTCATTCAACTAAAGCAGTCCATGTGATCTGTAGTCTGCATCTGTTATGCTATAGCAGAACATAGGAGTGCCTAACAGCTGGGCAAAACAAGCAGAAAGCAAAAAAAACCAAAAGAAACTAGCATACAGTGCAAAGTTTTAAAGGCAACATGAGTCAAAGAGAACCTTAAAATTCTTGCTAGCATTTAGTTTTAATTGAGTTGAGACTTTTTTCATTTCCTTTCTTTTCTTTCTATTTTTATTTTTTTTTTCAGGCAGGGGCAGCTGGGGAAAAGATTGAATGCTAGGAAAACATGTTTAAAACTGAAACAACCACAGCGTAATAGTGACAAAATTGCTTTGGAAAAGTTAAACAAAAGAAGTGTTAGGAACAGGAAAGGGCCATATGGCTCGACAAGCCTGCCATTTTCTGGTTTATCTTAATTGTTTCCCTCACGTCTCCTCAAATGAATACAAGTGTCTCAGACTCATTTATATGCTTTCATTTCCCTTTCACAGTAACTTGTTCCAAGGTAATTTAAGCCAAGCTGCTTAAGTGATATTTAGCTATGTGGCTGTTTAGAGAACAGCAATTTAGCTATATTCATCAGCCCACCGCAGTTAACTGTACTTTTTTTGGAATTTTGTTATACCAATCAACTACCTACTATATGGCCCTCTTTGGGGTAAACTAAGTCAGGCAGACACTGACCCAGAAACTTCTGTTGAGCTCAAGAAAGTCATGCTCTTCACCTTCACAGAACTTAACCTTGGTTCAGGCATATTCTTTCTCTCTAAAATTTAATTCCAGTGAAATATAAAGGGTTTGGGTGGGTCTGGTTTTCTTCACCGAAACGTAGGATTTTTAAATTATATTTTTCTGTAAAAAATTTCATTTTAAGGCAGTCATCTATCACAGTCTTCTAACTGAAATGACAGAGGAAACCTGAATTTCCCCGTAAAATTCCCCAAAAATATTTTCTACCTGACTCTGCCTCTGTTGGGGGAGAGAAAGAGTACTGAGGCTTAAAGGATATTTTTCTATGTGAAAAATTGTTCCAAACAGAAGATTTCAAATCAGGCCAGCCCAGCGCAGACACCGTGACCATTTTGGCCTAGATTTTATCTGTTGTGATTCCTGTGCTGCCTACCTTGTCAGGCAGACTTCTGTGACCACAGAAGGTGTGGAAAGGCATTGAAGGAAGGTGCATTTAGATGTCTGGAGATGCCAGTGATGTAAAAAAGGACCCTAAGTCAGGCAGGAAAGAGAGTCAAAACAAAATACTTCCTATTAATAATAACATCAAGTGTAACCATGGCAAGCTGTTAAGCCTTTAAATAAACATACCATGGCAAGCTGAAGCATAAGTTTCAACCAGCTTGTTAGAACACAGTCCTCTAGCATGACAGAAGTTAAGATGTTCTGCATGCACGAAGCCTGTGCCAGGGCATAATCCACATTTTGGCTACTCTGGCTACTCAGGGTAATCAGCAGATTAGTGGAGAAGTGCTGTTAATGGAGGAAGACAGCGCTTTTCTCCTCCTCAGGATCTTTTCAACCTCAGAAAATGCTGACTTGTAGAATCTGCTCAGAAAACTCTTGTTCAGACACAAGCCAGTAAATTTGCTCATTCTTACAACAGATAATGAATGATTAATAAATGAGTCAATTCAGTGAATGTCTGTCCTGTGCTTCTTCCCATATAGCTTCAAGAAGATAATTGCAGCAGTAGGGACTCAGAAAGGAGGGACAGACATCTGTTGCACAATAGTGGAGATTGTGTTTTAACAGCAATTTCTGCAGGTTCACCCGCTTAACACAGAAAAAGGGTGGGGGGGCGGGGGGAAGGATTTTCATATCAGCAGCTTTACTGAGTGCTTAAAACAAGGCAGAAATATGCTTTCTTCTTCCACCACAGTAACCCCACAGGTGTGACTTTTAGGTTGCCCAGACCAGAACTCCTGCCTTCAGCAGAATATTTAAGAGAAATGAGGTGAAATAGAACCCAAAATATTCCTTGACCTGTGAACTGGTTTTTTACCTTTTTCTGTCTGTTTTTTAAATGTTTACAAAACTATCAAACCTGTAACTCAGGATACCTGAAAAGCAGAGGAAAGGTTAACAGAGATAA
The DNA here is from genome assembly GCA_013400315.1 of Bombycilla garrulus. Classification (NCBI taxonomy): domain Eukaryota; kingdom Metazoa; phylum Chordata; class Aves; order Passeriformes; family Bombycillidae; genus Bombycilla; species Bombycilla garrulus. The sequence goes on along the minus strand of VXBU01013855.1, from coordinate 1,134,590 downwards.
TTGCTGATGCTGTCATAGACAATGAGTTTGTCTATTGCACAGGTAATGGGAGAGAGTAAACTCCTTTCAGAGACAACCCCCTTAAACAGGAGAAAACAGTTTTAAGGTTCTCTGAAAAGAACGTAATGAAGCATGGTTACTGTCCTTTGGAAACACTTGCATTTGCTACACAATTTAATTGATTCTAAATATATACAGAAATGTCACAGTAAGGGATGGAAGGTGAGGGCAAGCAGCTTTTATACATTCCCAAAATACTATCCTATTTTATCATAGCACACTACTGTGCTTTCTGATGAAACTCAGGATACATCTGTTCCTAAACCTAGGCTTAGTTCCTAAGCTTAGCTTTGCCATAAAATTTCCAAATCATGGCTGTTTCCATATTAAATATAATCTGCATTTGCACTTCTGAATATACAGGGCTTATATTACAGTACCAGCATGAGATTTGTGCTCCAAATGGATTGTCATTTCCTTTGGATGCGTGAGGTTTTCTGAATTGCAGACAGACAGACTGTGACTGGTTCCTTCCTTGCTTATGTTAGCTTGGATCCTGTTCTCAGCTTACCCTTTCTAAATTTAGTGTTGTTCCTGATATCTCTTCCTCATATCTTTGGTTTATTGGATATTTCCCCTGACTTTAGATACGTAAAAAAAAGCTGTCAAATGCCAACTCCTGAGCATGAGAAAGCACACCTCTTCCTCAGATTTGTCCTTGGCAACCTAATGAAAAAGCCACACCTTAATGAAAAAGCTACACACGCATATTCACTGTCTTTCTCCTTTCATTCCAAGGACTGTAACTGTATATGTGCATATTTGTAATGTCTCTGCTTCAGAGAAAGACAGACTGAGCCCATAAGGATCTCAAACTCTCCTATATTCTGAAAAGGAACTCCTATGTATCCCTGCAGTCTCCTTCAGCTTGCTTTCCTGCTAGCCTTCAGCCCTAATCATTCTGTCAAGGAACTGAAGATTCTGAATGCCTGTGTCTAAAGAGGCATTTGGGGCATTTCCTCAGGGGAACAGTACAGCTTGTTTTACACCTCTTTCTCAGAGACAGCCTGCAATAAGCTGTGTGGACTATGGGGAGGAATGCTGGAGGGGATCCCAACGTTATGCTAGATTTGCCAACCTGACAGGTTCAACAGAAACCTCTGAAGTTTCCTATCCCTACGAAGTGACCCGTGGCAAATCTGCATGACAATGTATTTTGTAATTGCAGGAAGCCAGTGCAATATCATTCGGGAACAGGAAGCTTGGGAACTGTTTACAGCCACCACCACCAGTGACAAAACCTGTCATTACGTTGTGCACTGTTTCTTTGGAAACATGGATGCAATTGCAAAGTCTTATCACTCACCTTTATAGGGAAGATCTGCTGAAGTAAAAGAATAACATAGGAAGACCAAAAAAAGAGACTGGGCTTGGTTGATTGCTGTCATGATTATGTTAAACAGGTTGAAAGATAGTTTCAGCAATTGCTTATTGTGCATGAGAAGACAGAATTGTTTGCCATCAGTTAGGCTTCAGTTAAGTTTACTATTCCTTATCTCTTGTTTAAGGTAATACTTCAAAGGAGTACTTGCTTCTTTCCCTTTGACTCAAGTGGGCACAGCAGTGGGATGCCATGTGGGAGATGCAGATTTGAGAGCCTTCATGTGCTCCCAGCTCTCAGGCTAACAAGAGGTAGGCAATTCTACCAATGTTTTCTCTGCTAATTTAGATTAACTCATGAATTCATGTGCAGAACTTTCAAAGAGCAAAATTGTACCCACATTGTGACTATGGCTAACAAGCAAAGAAACACATCAAGGGCCCTCATTTGCTCAGATTCAGAGATATTTTTAGCCAAACAGGCTTTTAGGATCCATGCTCATATTCCAGAAATATTAAAACAAAGAAAACAAAAAAAAAAAAACTGTTTGGAAAGGAAACCTATGAGCTCCCAGGGCTTAAAATTAAACACAGTTTGATAGGCAAGCTGGTTCACTTAGGAGAAAAAGCTAACTGTAGCTTAAATATTTGGAATATATTATACTCTCAGAAATTTTCAAAATCAGGCTGGTTCTTGCCATTCATTCATTCTAACCTTTCTACTCTACTTTTAAAAATTCTGAACTCTTTGTTTAATGAATATTTCAAGCAGGTCACCAAATGCTATAAACACAAAGGCTGTGATGTATTTACCAAAGATATCTAGACAGTAGCACCTTCAGATATAGAAATGACACTGTCCATGGTAGAAAGCATTGTCACCTCAGAGGCGAGACAGTGGTGATTATGCTAATAATCATCTTCTCTTGGGGGACTAATAGGTTTGCTGGACGTGAGGAGGCTGAGGAATTTTCAGAAAATAAAAAGACACTAATAACTATAGCCAGAACTGAGAGAGTCACAGATCCTTTGGCTCAGTAGCCAAGCTCTTCCCTATCGTTCCAAACCCCCTGGAAATATATTTGACAAATTTGGTATGAATGCGCAGAGTTCTTCTATATCTCAAGTGCATATGTGGTGGAGGGGGGGAGGTATTAGTTCAAATTTTTACTAAGCTGTAATTGTTCCTCTGACATTAGTTTTTGACTTCAGCATAATTTTGGCCACAGAGAGACAGAAGGTTTCTATTCAATGTAATGCTGAAATTATTATTTGTATTACAGTTGTAATACACGGGTTGTGGTGTTGTATGTTGTATTTTGATCTACAGAGCCAGATAGTAAGAGACCATTTGTGCCATAATAATGAATATAAAAAACGCAAATATTCAGAGCAGAACATAGGTAACAGAGAATCTGAACAACAGCTGGTCAGAGACAGGAACAAATAATATAGCAGGGTCTCATCTGTCCAAATTTCAAGAGATACACTGTGTAAGCTTTTTTGATGGACTATTTCTAGACTCATTTTTGTAACCAAAATATTTTTAAAAGCTTGAAAGCAGCTCCCAAGAAAAGAAGTCGCTCCAGTGAGGCTCTTTAGTACACATATCACTCTAGCACACATGTTTTTACATAGTCTGGTTACTCACACCCATGTTCAGGGTCCTGGAAAAGCTTGCTCAGCTCATACTAACTCCTTTTCATTTCAGTGGCACTGCTATGGATGTCCAGACTGCCCTTGATAATTGTACACTTGCAATACATAATGGAAACATCTTGTATAGGTGACCCTTTTGTGTTTAAATGGCCAGGATATGGTTAGTTTGAAGGAACACTGTACACTGCCATTAGTTCATACTGCAATCTCAAGGACTCTTGTGGAGGAGGGTACTACTTGTTCTAAGAAAAGGTATCTGATCTGACCCTAAACAGGTAACTGTTCAAAAAACAAGAGCTCTTCTATTTAATCAAACACTATTCTAGAGAAAAGGAGAAACTGAAGGAGCAGAAGAGAAGAAGGGGAGTGAGAATATGCCTAAGAACCTGTTCTAGTGGTTTCAGTCCTTGGTTTAAGTCAATGTCTCCCATCTCCTTGAAAATACCATAGGTATCCAGCCACTGAATTTTAAGTACAGATCTCAGGGGTGCCTGTACAATTCACTTGTGTTGTGGAGCTTTTTCTGTTTACAAAGGGTACAAAGAAAGAGAAGGAGAAGCTATGTTTCAAAAGATTTCATGTTTTAATCACTAACACTTTCTATTGTTCAAGATTACACTTTTATTAAATGTGTTTCACTTTCAAGTACATGAGAGTATTTGAAATATTTCAAGGGTACTTCTTTCAGCTTCTACAACTAGACGTTGCTGCCACCACTGGACTATTATTTAGAAGGAACATGAACCAGAGATATTCTGACCTCAGTAGTTAGTTTGCTTTACTGACAGACATGTAATTAAGTGTACATTAAATAATAGAATGCTTATTTTTCATCATTGCCATGATTAATTGAGGAAATTAGGAAAACTCAAGAAATGCTATCCAAAATTTTCCAGTCATCCTTTTAGCTGCAGTATAACTAACAGAAATACATTACAGTGAAGTCAGTGAGAAATATTTTCTCTTTTTCCTTTTTTGAGACAATTCCTATTGAAGGATTGTTATTATTTTTATCTTCGTACTTGCAAACAAAGTAGGAAACAAATTCCTTGCCCAACATGTTTTGGCATTTAAAAAGACATTAAAATCAAGTTAGAATCATAGAATCATTTAGGTCATAAAAGACCTCCAAGATCATCTAGTCCAATCATTAACCTAGAACTGCCATATTCACCAGTAGGCCATGCCTAAGTGCCACATCCAAACACCTTTTAAAAACCTCCAGAGTTGGTGACTACTGTTCCAATGCTTGGCAACCCTTTCAGTGAATAATTTTTTCCTTTTGTGCAACTCCCCATGTCCAGCTTGAGGCCATTACCTCTCATTCTGCCATTTGCTCCCTATGAGAAGAGACCAACCCCCACCTGGCTACAACCTCCTTTCAGGGAGTTGTAGAGAGTTGTAAGGTCTCCGCTGAGCCTCCTTTTCTCCAGGCTAAACACCCCCAGCTCCCTCAGCTGATTCTAAGACTTGTGTTCCAGAACTTTCCCTTCTCTGGACCTGCTCAAGAACGTCAGTGCCTTATTTTTAGTGAGGGGCCCCAAACTAAACAAAGGATTCAAGGCATGGCTGCATCAATGGGGGGGAACTCACTGCCCTGGCCCTGCTGGCCACACTCTTGCTGACGCAGGCCAGATGTCATTTGCCTTCTTGGCCACCTTGCATATACTGGCTCATGTTCAGTAGCTGTCAACCAGCACCCTAAGGTCATTTCCTACTGAGCCACTTTTCAGTCACTCCTTCCTCACCCTGTAGTGATGCAGGGAGTTGTTGTGACCAGAGTCCAGGACCTGACACTTTTCCTTGTTGAACCTCATACAATTGGCCTCAGCACATTTATCCAGTCTGTCCAGATTTCTCTGCAGAACCTTCCTACCCTCCACAGATCAACACTTCCACACAACTTCTTGTCGCTTATGAATTGACTTATCCCCTCCTCCAAATCACTGAAAAAGTTATTAAACAGAATTGGCCCTAGTCCTGATTCTTAGGAAACCCCAGAGACCAACTGCCAGCTGGATGTAACCCAATTCACCATAACTCTCTGGGTCCAGACACCCAGCCAATTTAACCCAGTGAAGAGAGTGCCAGTTCAAGCCATGAGCAGCCAGTTTCTCAGGGAAAATTCTGTGGAAAAAGGAGTCCAGGGCTTTACTAAAGGCCAGGTAGACAACATCCACATCCTTTTCCCACATTCACTAAGTGGGACACCTGGTCATAGAAGGAGATGAGGTTTGTCAAGCAGGACCTACTTTTCCTAAACCCATGTTGGCAGTCCTGGTCACCTGGTTGTCCTGTATGTGTCATGTGATTGTACTCAGTATGATCTGCTCCATGACCTTCCCCAGCGCTGAGGCCAGGCTCGCAGGGCTGTAGTTCCCTGAATTATCCTTTTGGCCTTTCTTCTAATTGGGTGGCACATTCACTGACTTTCAGTCAAGTGGAACCTCCCCAGTTAGGCAGAGCTGCTGGGAAGTGATGATGGAAGTTGGCTCAGTGAGCACTTCTGCCAGCTCCTGCAGTGCTCTTTGGTGGATTCCACCCAGCCCTGTAGACTTGTGCGTGTCTAACTGGTACAGCAAGTCACCAATCACTTCCCCTTGGATTTATGGGGGCTTCATTCTGTTTCCTGTCCCTGTGTTCCAGTACAGGGAGTTAACCACAATGTGTGGTGGGTTTACAGGACTGCTTAAACTGAAGCAGTCCAGATGGCTCTGCTAGTTAATAAAACTCAACCCACTTGTAAACTCCTATTCACCTGAATTTTTGAGTCATCTGGCACCACATAGCCATACTATCTCAAACTTAATGGCTCCAATGCATCACAGGAAAACTGCACTTTTTAATTGATGGTACAGCAACAGCAGATCATCATTATTCTTCAGAAGTGTTTCTAAATATTTTCTGGCCTATTCCATAAAGAAATGTCCTATCTTTATTATTACTATGAAACCTGCTCAAAAGTACTGGGGAAAAAAACCCTATCACACTTCTGTGTCAAGAAATTCAAATCAAATCTGTGACCAGGCTTTCATTTTGCGGTAAAATTCTGTGTGCAGGTGGTTCTCATTGAATTCAACATGATCCCAAAGAATGCAGCAGAGGACTGAATTTGGCCTCTATCAGCTAGCCTAAATATATGACGCAGTTCTGCCTTTACCCTGTATTGGAAAGATACTGTACCCCTTCAGTTTATGAGTCTGCTTATTATCAGTCTTTGGGAAAGAAAAGATGGTTAAATTTAGATTTCCACAGAATGTTTTGATTTAAGTGAAGGAATTCAGTGACCACCAGCTTGGAACATCCTTCTGGTGTCAGAAGTAAGCAGTAAGCAGATTCGAAAAAGCTGTGCACGTATGCTTGATTGGTTGAAGGAGAGAACAAAGAGAATGTCAACCTTCCAGGTTTAGATGAGGATCAGGTGGTTTCAAGCTGAAAAGAAACAGGGACCTTTGTTTTGTTTTAAGCAAAATTCTGGGAACCTCCTTGGTTCCATGTATTATCCTGCATTGCTCTAAAACACAGGAGCAAAAAATATCTACAGAAAGACTTGTTACACAATTTTTCTCACTCATTCATTCTGATGGGATGTGAAATCACCCACATTTCCCATCTTTGAACAAACTGCCTCAAAATGATTATTTTTGTTTGGCATTAGGTAAATATCAACTGAGTGATTCAGTAACATTGGGCCAAACACTTTTATAGGGTTGAACATAGCAATGCTTCAACAGGAAGATCCATATCCTCGAAAGCAATTTTTAATTATTTAAATCCTACATGAAATGAATAAATAATCCTCTAGGAAATAATAAATAAATAATAGGCAAATAGATAAGTAAAAGCATATGTGAAAGCAGTACACTAAAAGAGTCAGAATGATTGGCAATGCCATCAGCAAACTCTAGATCTGGGAGGATTACTGGTAGCCGCCAGAGATTCTTCTCTTATTCCTGTCTGAACACTTGGCAGCTTATGCTGCAGCATGGCTGAATTTCTTTCTTCAAACTTTTGTCCTGTAGGGCTAGAAAGTCCCAGCTTGCTCACACCTCCCACTGCAGGGACTTATGCAGATGGATAGCTAATATTCCACTGTGTTTGGCCCTCTGATCATTCCGCTAATAAGGAATTAATCTGCCCGATTTGCCTCAGAAAATACAACAAAAAAGGGGGGCCAGGCACTGAGAAGAATACTTTGCTCTCTTATATATAGCCAGAAATGCTGTACCAGAGGGTGGTCAAGTGAATTATTTTCAATAAATAATGTATTTTTTTTTGGGGAAAAAAAGTCTATTCCAACTGAAAGTGATTCTTCAATGTGAATCAGATTTGACAAATTTGGACTGGTGCAAAAAAATGATAATTAAAAAATTTTGAAATTACAAATTGCCTCATCTAAGTCTGTCTGAAAATCAAGGGTAAAGAGAGGCTACATTTCTGAGGGAGATTTGGAACAATTCACAAATCAGAGCAGGCATATGCCTTACAGGTTCAGATAATATTATCCAACATATGAAGCTACCATTCAAATCTTCCCTTTGCCTCATTCACTATGTGAGCCTAAAATGTGTCCTTTGACTTAGCAGAGCACATAACCAACCTAGCAAACACATGGGTTTTTCTGTGGAAAGCTGTTCTGCTTTGCATGACAAATGGGAGCCACCAGGTCTGCAGTCAAACAATGACCTTTCTCTCTCAACTTTTTGCATCATAAACCTCTAGTATTTTTCTTCCCCCAATTCATATTTATTTCAAGTGCAGATTTCAATAGGACAGTAAAGTAGGGCCTCTCTCTTTAGTTATTAGAATTTAATTCCCTAGTGGAAAGCCCTAACCCAAAGCCCAGATCTGATGAGCTAGATGCAAAGTGCTGTGAATGAGGCATGGTGTGCCTCCCTCACCACCAGCTAATACATTCAACACTTGTATCTCAAACAGAGTAAACTATTCCTCCCTCTGATCTGTGGCATTTCTACCACTTTGACTGATTGTCAGCCCAGCTTCCATAGGAGTGACAGAAGTTTCCTCCATTCAGACATGGCTCATGCAATCACACTCAGGTCTCCCCATTTCCTTGAGCTCTGGGTTGTTGCACAAAAGGTGGGCACCTCCACAGGGCTGTGCTTCTGAATAGAAGAGGATGTGTCTGCTCTGTATGGTGTGACTCTCAAAATCAAGAGTATTGTAGGAGGAACTCCCAAAAAGGTTGTTCTCCAGCTGTTTTTCTCTCTTCTTTTCCTTTAATGAATGAAATAAAAATGGTTCTCTCATTATCCTAACAGCTTAGAAATTGAGAACAGTGAAATGCACTTTAATGAAAGGGAAATGCACCTTAATGAAAATTATCAACTTCAAAAGGGGCTTTGGCTATTACACCTCATAAGAAGCTAAATAATTTCATCTCTGAAGGAGAAAGTTTATATTGAAGTCAGCTATAAATAGCAGAGTTGTACTTGAATGAGATACATTGTTCTGTGGAAGGGATTATCTTTGGCTGATACTATCTGTTTTGTGTAAAATAAACCTGATATTACAGTGTGCATAATTTAGGATATCAAATGTCCTCTTTTGTTAGTATTAATGTCATTATCAAGTTCCTCATGCATTTGACATAGGCAAATTTTAAAAAGGAAGTTGCATCTAAGTGTTCCTGTGTGTGGAAAAAGTAAGAATTATTTCTTCCCCTTGTATATTTATCATATCCCTGTTCCTCTTTCTGTCTCCTGTCTGTTTTAACTGCCAAACTGTGCAATATTTCATGTATTTTCCATTCTCTTAGGAAAAAGATCTCAGCTATTCAAAGTTACATTGTCCACCCCTCAGTCTTGTTACAACAAGCTAAAATACTGCACAAAACATTTTTTGATTGTGATCAATTCAGCTTCAGTTTTTGAGATGTTACTTACCATAAACAATTTCTCAAAATCCACATTTATTTACTGAGAGCAGCATATTACAGACACAAAAAGAAATCTTTGGGAATATTGGTATATTTCAATCTAACCTCAAATGAAATCAGGTATAAAAGATGGAAATGTAGCTCTTTGTAAAGGAGATTTTCTGATGTGAGACTGAAGCAGGCAAACTGAAAATGCTGGGCTGTAATACAGATTTAGAGCACCTGCTCCCTGGGGCCATGGAGGATCCATTGCAACAGTATCTCAACTCCCACAATGTGTGGCAGAGCTCTGAGACGCTTCATTGCACAAAGGAACATGAGGAACATACTCTTTTAAGCACTGAGTGCTTGATACCTGAATATGTTTCAGGATTTTGAGAAAAATCCTGTAAAGATTTTGTGAACATTTTAGAAACAGTTTCATTAGCAGCCCCCACTGAAACCAGAAGAATCTGACAGAGCCCATAGGGAACTGCTCCGAGTCTTAGGCATTTTCTTATTTCTGTTACCTGCACCAAAAATTATATATATAAAGATGCGTATGTGTGTACAGATATATTTAAAGCAAGATACTTGCAAGAATTTGGTTTGGAGCACAATTAAGGGAATGTTTGAACTAGAACAGAGGACATGGCAACTTCTGTCAGAAGTGAAGGTGAAGGATTGGGCCTGTGCTGACCACCTAGCATATGTCAGCTGCAGAAATGTTTGAATCTCATTTTTAGTGACAATGTTACAGAGCACAATAACTATCAATAGATTTGTATAATACAGGGCTTTGTATAAAGACTATGTGCACTGTCATCAAGTGCTCAAAATGAATCCACATATTAGTTCACAGGGTGCCTTTTTTTGAATCCATGACCTAGGTGGGAAAATACAGAAGAAAAAATACTAATCTTAATTAATCCCTAATACATATTACTAGGGATATTCAGGATTCTCACAAGCCTTTCAATGAAATTCATGTGCTAATTTTGGTTTTGGTAGTTTTCCAGCTACTGTTTCTTGAATGGACATAAAATTTCATCAAGAAATCAAAACTGTTCTAAAGGGCTAAATATACACTGTATTTTCTCTAGACTACAGGATAGTCTGATTCCCCTTTTAGGAATTTAATATTGAAAGAGGCAATCCTTTTGCTTCTATTTAAGTGGAAAAGCGATAAACGTATTTATTATCAGGCATACCTACTTATAGACTGAAGAGAAATTTTGGAGTCTATTTGATGGTCTTATGGAGAATAAATATGCTGTCAGAATATTGTCCTTGTATCTGCACCAGAAAAACACCTGCCGATCCATTAGAATGAAGAATTAGAGCCTGGTCTGGGAAGTCCAGTAAACTAACAAAATATATTTGAGTACCAGTAATAACTAGCTTGGGATTTGAATCCTCTATTTTCCCTTTTTTCTCCTTCTTTGGTTAAATACTGCCTAAAAAAGCCTGAGAACCTCAGCTGGATGTTGGCAACTTGATAGCAGGAGAGATCAGTTCTCACTGCCCTTGGTGGTACATGTAAAACTTATTCTGGTTTTTAATCACACTATATATGTACACATATACACATAAATTGTTCAGTGAGCAGTGAGATGAACTGGATATTTTTCCTCATGTATTTCCACTGCACACATCTCTCCACAGTCCCCAGAGTGCCCAGCTCTTTGGTCAGCAAAGCAGCAGCATGTGTTGTCCTGCAGCCAGCAATGCGTGCAAACTGGTCACCTGCAATCCCTTTAAAGTCCAGAGATGGACTACAATGGCTTTTCTTTTGATAGCAGCCCTTATTTGGGTCTCTCTTGCCTTCACTTTCTGCAAAATGTGTAGGAAGTCTGGGGTCCTGGGTTCTCTGGCTTGTTAGTTTTGTTTGGCACATAGCAACCAGTTCAAAAATTATTTCAGAGGAGGAAGGAGCAAGACATACGGACATGCCCTTCACCACGTGATAGCCTAAGCCTCATTCCTCTCATAAACTAAACTAAACTCATGCACATATGTGTATATATTTAAGTTATGGAAAATACTAATGCAGTTATCTCATTTTAAATATACAGATTATAAAAACTGCTGAAGAACTGTTCAAACAGAAAAGTAAGGGATTTTATGTGATACTTTTTTTAGCTATTTCTTAGTTTAAACAAAGCAGTCATGGCACTTCTCATTTCAGTTAAATCAAAGTGTAACACATGTAAAGAAAGCATAGATTCAGGCATTTGAAGACCCTAACTCAAGCTAACAGTAACCTTGTGAAGGGAGGATAATGCTTGCTATCCAGTTTTACCCTTGTGCTAGTTTGAGATTGATATTTTAATGGGCAGGAAAATAGTCATCCTTGGAAGTGTGGTGTATTTGTGGATTTTTCATGAGCCTAGTGCAACACTAATTGTGGGCTAAATTTAAAGATAGACAGAAAAATTAGTTAATTAAAAGCGAAATTTGTTTTAGTAGGATATATATTTGCACAAGACCGCCCAGGAATTGTTCTTTTTTGTTTTTGGCTTTGAACAGGTACAGACGCGGGCTGTGCTCTCAGCCCGGCTTCCCCCCCAAGGCCACGGAGGCCTGCGGGAGGGGGAGGCCGGGGCCGGGCTGTGCCGGGAGCCCCTCCTGAGGGAGCTGTTTCAGCAGGGAGTGGGGTAAGGATGGAAAGGAAGAGTAATGCCTCATGTTTTAGCTCAGCTTTTTTCTAGTGTCTGGTGGGGGGCAGATCGGGTCGTGCTGGGCTGGGCTGGGAGAGCCCCTCCCCCCCCAGAGGGAACTGTCTCGGCAGGGAGCGGGGGAAAAGAAGAAATGGACTAGCTTTAGATGGACTATTCTTGTGGGGAATCTATGGCAAAGCAGGAGGGACTCTGCTCTTCCTGTTAAATTAGAAAAATGATTGTTCAAGGGGTGGATTAACTGAAAATCCTAGGTTTTGTCTTTTCATGTAGTCAGTAGGAGACTGAACAGTCAGTGGGGGGAGGATGGATGTTTTAAAAGTTTCCTTCTAGTTTCTATTTTTTTTCTTTCTTTTTAATGTTAGTTAATAAAATTTCTTCTCTATGCTTTAAGTTTAGGTGATTGTGCTCCTTTTTTAGTCCTATATCACAGCAAAAATTGAGAAAAATATATTTTCATGGGTGCACTGGGCCTTGGCCAGTGCCAAACCATGACAACCCTCTGTCTTTAAAGTGTGGTTGCAACAGGCTCAAACCAACATGCGAAGTCTGAAGTGTGTTTTGGAATTCTACCAAATGATGTGAAACAATAAACTCCTGAAAGCAGTAATGCCATTAAAACGTCAGTTTCAGGTACCTTGTCATCCAAGGAGTTAAAGATAGCAATGAATCCAAGCAGGATTTTGCTTTTTGACAACTCTGGAAAAATATCCATAGATTTTTATAGAAACCATAGAACAGTATGATGAACTATTTTTTTAGGTGTTCTTGGACCAACTCTTGCATTGCTGTAACAAAAAAATCCTTTAAAAGCAAACAGAAGCTTTTGTAAGTGTGCTGCAGGAAAGTGTTGGTCCACGGCCTGTCTTTTAGGAAAAGGCTAATGCACTGGTAATTGCTACATTCACAAATTTGCAGTAAAACAGTATCTAGATTTCCATAAAAGATACTCTAAATAGTGGCAGAAAGCCCCAAAGCTGCAGAATACCTGCTCATCAGCAAGCCTGGGTTCCCATCCCTCCTGCTCAAGTGTCTCAGTGTTATGTAACAGGAGAAGGGAATGTTCCTCTCTTTTGGCAAAGGACGCTGAACCCAGCAATTTGTCTTGATGGGACTAGCAGAGCGCATGAAACCAAGTGAGTTATTGCGGCCTACAGTTTCAGGAACTGGTTTAAAGATAGCCTCCAAATTATCAAAATTTACATAAAGAAATACATCTGACTATGGCCATGAAATACTTCTACCAAGTTTGGAAAGCAAAACTTAAGCGATGAATGGTCTGTGTCATAAATGAATTTTTTGGCTGGCTGAACAGGCCAGCAAAGAAAGAACATTGAATAAGCAAAGGTTTTAATATTCTGACAATTATAAACAGTCCTTTGTTTTTTCTTTTTCTCTTATATGCACGAGGGTGTCAGCTGGGGAAGCTATATATTCATAAAACATCTGGTGTTCAGCTTGTTGTTATAATCAATTAGTTTTTATTTTATTTTTCCAACACTGCAGAAAAAAATAAAAGGACTTGGACTGCTTCATTAAAAAACCAAAGCCTCTTCCTTCTGGATACAAGGCAGCGGGTTGTGACTCTCAGTCAATTATTTACAAGATTTGTCTTAAAGGAGGGAAGTCCTCATGGTTGGCAAGAACAGTTTCTTGTGTTTTTAATATCTTATGGTAAAAACTGTTGAACAATCATCTCCAGAGCAATTATTTACTCAGAAGACAGAGAATGGTATTGCTGATTAACTGTTTTAAGGCATTAACAGTGAGTAGTCCTGATTTAGAGAGACTGTATATAGTGGGAAAAATGATAGTTTAGCTGTTATTCCCTACAATTACAAATGTAGTAAGAACACAAGCATGCATAGTCATATAAACATAAACATACATAAAAGCTAATTAAGCATACATAGTAATAACACTTCCACATAACTGCAATGCTTCCTAGCTCCATCACTTGCAATAAGACATTACAGCTTCCCTAAATGATTTATACCCTGCCATCGCTAAGTTTGAAATGTCATTCAGCAGCTAGTTACCCCATTTGGTAGTGGTGGTATCTTTCTGCACATTACAACTAGAGGGGGCACATTTGCAAAAGCTTTTTTCAGCCTACCACCCCTGCAGAGGACAGAGAAGGCATTCTCTACAGGATCCCTGAAAATCTGATTCTGTTTTTGAAAGTTTATTTAGTGACATTAACTTCTATCTGCAGTCTTACCTGTAGTTCTAGCATCGCTCAAAAGGAGAGGGGACACACAGCTGCTTAGCACCTACACCCCAACTTTACCTCCACATTCAAAACTTTGGACTCTGAAAAATGTAAAAAAAGAAATACTGAAATTTAAATTACTTATCAGCCCCAACTCCTTCAATATGTGCCACGACAATGTGCCCTGTGTATCTCTGAGTTTATGCTCGCACATTAACCTAACTACATGTTACCATTAATATGCTACATCTGAACCTCTTTCAGGCATCAGAAGGAACCTGATGGAAAACACCTGGGCATCTCATGTGACAACAGATAGCCACGCTCAGGTAATTGAATCCTGTTCCAGCTCTTCACTTCCCCACTGTCAGGAAAAGTTCTCTAGTTTACAGACAGAAACTTGTGTGTCTTAATTTGAGGGTGAACCCTAGTCAGCCAAAGTCAGCCCTCACTGGAATTTGCTAACTAATTTTGAAGCTTGCCTCTGTCAGTGACTGAGTAAGCTTAGAAGGAGATTCAGTGAACATAGGAATTATAGATGCAAAATGTGATTAGCAGACATTTTTGCAATTGTGTAAATTGGACATAGCACACATTTTCACATGTAAAATAAAACTTTAAAAATCAAAAATGTCTTTGAGTTCTTTCATCTCTCTTTGAAAGCCTTTTTTTCCCCTCAAGGTTCGTCTCTCACAAACATATTAAAGCACCACAAGCAAACAAATAAGATAACTCACTGATGAAATTACTCGCCACACAAGCACCCTCACTCTGCAAGAAACCTTGCCATGACTTTGCCGTGCCTATACTTTAATGAAAAAAATCTTGTGTTTTGTAAATAAGCTCTGCAAAGTCTGGTGGAAAAGTGCTTTCTTCCTTGTTTCATCAATAAAGTTACTATGTGACTTTTAAAAAATTCCACTGCACTAGGAAAATTTCTGTGTCCTTTTATGTCCCGATTTAGCAAGTTTTTCAAAGCCCTTCTTATTAAGAAAAGTTGTGGCTGGAAACATGGATAAGTAGCTACAACGATTCCAGGGGCTATAAATATTCAGGTTATGATATTCAAGAAATTATCCTCTCTGAGGTGGGCTTTATTGTCTCCTAGGGCCCACCTGCAGCTAGGTAAGGGCCTCCCAAAGTGAAGTGGATGGCCCTAAATGATCATAGGTGGTTTTTAAAAAATAAACATAAAATTAGTTTCACACCTACTTAGACAGTTTAGAATTTTAATGTGCAAAGTCTGCCAGGGCTTTGCAGCGAAATAAGGCCATGCATTCAAGCTCCCTGAAGCCAATCAGAAAGCCAGGCTGAGTACTACCCATTTTAAAATTAGGAATCACTGCTACATTCTAGAGCACATCATTAAGAAACTGTACTTTTATCACATTTTAACATGTGGATACTCAAAAAAACCCCTAACAATACTTGAAAAATAAAGTTCTAGCCTCAAAAATAGCAAGAGATGAGATCTGTTTCATGCACACAATCTAGCATGTAGCAGGCTTTTCCAAATTTTTCTGAAGACGCGCCCCCACCACGCATCCTCCTTCCTGCTGAGAGGCTCACTCTAGGCATATGTTGATACATTTATAGTTTTACTTGTGACTTCTGGATGTCTGGTAGCCCTGGTTAGGGAGTTGTCAGCCATGTGACCCTGAGGGCGAGTCTCTCTTTGAAAGCCCTGTCTGGCCACCCACCTTCCCATGACATTTCCATGGAGCAGCAGCCAACAGGCAGCCCAAGCACTGCCATCTGAACTGCACTTGCAGCCCGTCCAGCAGGTCCTGCATCTATCTTGGATTTATTCCACATCTGCCAGACACCCCTTACACACATCTTCAGTTTGGAAAAGCTCTAGATATAACTGAGCTTTAGTCAAACCACTCACTGCCTTTAGAGGAGGGATGGAGAGAAGTATGTTTCACTGGTTTAAATAATCTTTTCTTTCTGTGACTCAACACTGGACAGTGCTTTTTCCTTACTGGAACCCTGGTATTCTGAGTGATTTAACTCTACCACCTCTATTTCACCTTTGAAGGAGCATGACAAGGCAGCCTCAGACTGTGCAGTTTTCCTGTATTGCCTGTGGATCCTAAATAGAGATCATCCTTCACTATGGTTGGCATTTGTTTTCATTTCTATGACAGAACATTTATGCATCCTAAAAAAAGACTTGCCAATTAACTCTCCATTGTTTTAATTTGTTTTTGCCATTTTCTTACAGCGACTCTTAAGTCCCAAACAATATGAATTTAAGATAGCAAGAAAATTCTGTCACTGTTTTATAGCAGTGCATTTCAGTCCCACAAAGGTCCTGCCCAGAAACACATTTTTAATGCCCTTATAATCAAATTCCTTAAAGGACTACAGTGCCAGAAATGTACCTACAGTTAAAATCAGTTAGCTTAGCAAACAATGGATGTCTTAGGAGGACTCCACCATGGCTGGCATATTATTCATACAGGGAAACAATTTAGGAAATAATATATAATAATTTAGGAAAAAAAATTAAATTCTTTCTCTGCCAGACAATCTTGGCACTCCACCATAAATTCCCAATTACCATAAGCAAGATAATTCATAAGCACTAATAAACTCTCTGGTTTCTTTTGTAATAAAACAACGGATCTCTGTGACATCAGACTTATGAGCCATCCTGGGCAGAAACAACTCAGGCATCACTCTCACCAGCCCACCACCTCTACAGCCCTTGCTGCACTGTCATGGTTGTTTTGTACCAGCTGGAACAAATGCCTTTTGCTATGTAGACACAGGCTCTGAGGACAAAGGTGTCCCTGAAACATTTCCTCTCTTTGTTCCTTATCCAATCCCAGCTACTTGGTGTCTGTGAGCCAGATTTCCAGCTTTTCCCTTACTAAGCTTCTGCTGCTGATAATGATAATACCACTTTTATATAATAGCCTATATCCAGGTCTAGGCTGGCTAATTTCAGCATCCAGCTCTAGCACACCTGGTGCATATCCCCATCCCTGAGCAACACAGTCCTGCTAAATGATGCAACATGCTTCCCTCTTCTCTCAGTGGAGAGGCACATGTGTCTTTGAAGAACTCCAGAAGACAAACCAAGCACCCTAGACATGTATTTCTCTGTACAGACTGAACAAGGAGTCACCGTAAATGCTGTGTGACTCCTTCTCTACTGAAACCCAGGTTATCTCCTGTTCTTCCTAGAAGAGGACCCACATTCAGAAAAACGAGCATTTTTGTGCAGCAATAGAATTGTTAGAACATGTGCAGCATCAAGACTCTACTCTACAATAAAACATTTTTAAAAGTGCCCCCTATTTCATCGTAATGATCCAGCTAAAAAGAGAAGGTTTAAATAGAACAGATTAAAGTGTCAGTTGTCCTTTCTAGCTTGCCTACACTAGTAATCACACCATTATAATTTCTGCAGGAGATAGAACAGCATTAGCACTGTAAAAGAAGTGTAAAATTACTTCAGAAGCTGTGATTTTAATTACAGTCAGTGGAATGGGGAAGAGGGCAGAGTAGGAAATAAAAATACAAAGAGAGTATAAATAGCATTGCGTCTTAGGACAGTACTATTTATCTTACTCTGGGTATAAAGTTGCTTTATTTTCTTAACTTCCTGCTTTGGAAAGCAGCCACTAAATTAAAAGGAAATGTGGTTTTGTAATGCAGGGAAGATTTTTTTTCTCTAAATTATAAAACTGGAGAACCCAAAGCAATGACTAATTTAAAAACCAAGCTGGAGAAAGATTTAGCTGATTCCAAATTATTGTAAAGAAAAGTGGAAAAAAGAAATAAGGAAGAAATTCCTTTCCAAAAAAAAAGAATTCAAATTAACAGTGATTATTAGGAGCAGTTTCCCTTTCTCATATATTCATTTTT
This sequence comes from Bombycilla garrulus, assembly GCA_013400315.1. NCBI lineage: Eukaryota > Metazoa > Chordata > Aves > Passeriformes > Bombycillidae > Bombycilla > Bombycilla garrulus. The sequence continues at coordinate 1,116,904 of VXBU01013855.1, read as the reverse complement.
AACTGGTTTTGTCTTTTTCACGGTCATCAGCTAAGTTATCAGAGAGGCAAATAACACTGAAACAGATGTCTACTTGTAATGTGAAGTGCTACTCATTTTCAGTAAGGATATCGTAATGCCCTAAATAGGTACCTGGAAAAAGAAGCAAAGAAGAAAACAGATTTTGAAATCAATTCATTGAAGAAACTATATAAACCTGTGATTAATGAATGAGTGTATGACGGGTTTGTTTAAGCACACAGCCCTGTTGTGGTTGTAGTCACCACAGGGTAGTCCAGTGGGTCCCTGGCTTCTGTGCCAGAAGCAAATTCCCCATGGACCCTGGACTGTGTTTCCCAGCACCAAGCAGACGTGTTTTGTACCTCAGAGGACCTCAAAAGGCTCCAAATGCCTTTGTTTGAAGCTGGACCTCTCCCACAGGGTCATCATTCCCCATCCTTATTTTTGAAAGCACTTCTTAACTTCTTCCTTGAAACCCAGTATTTTATTTGTACCTTGAGCCCATTCAGCACACAATATTCTAGTGTTATGATAGCCCAAGTAACAGCTGTGTCTCTGCTGATAAATCAAAAACCATTTGACACTGATTGGTCCGGACCCTCCTGAGGAAATTTGTCTTGGAGACAGGTAGTTGGAGCAGTCCAAAACACAGTCAAAGAGGTAGTCATTTAAAAGGGTGGACCATCACAGATCCTGCCTCAAACCCCCTCCCTAACCTGGTGTACTGGTTTGAAGGCAAAACCAGTGAGACTCCAAGTCAGAAATACAATTTAATAGGAAAAAGTAAAATACATGCAAGTAATACAAAGAAAACAAAACCACTGAAAGAGTCAGAATACAACCTGATACCCTGCTAGTTAGGGTCGTGGCAGCAGTCCAGATGAGGTGGTCTTGCTGAAATAGTGATCCTGAAGACAGGTCTGGTAGCTCTTGTCCTCTGGAAACCAGTGGGTAAGGGCTACTTGTTCTGTCCCAGTTCCCACATTATATCCAGGTGGGAATGCTTGGCTTCTCCCCCTGGGTGGAGCATCTCACAATGGGATTATGTAATTCTATGAGTCATGTGGTGGATCCTCACAATGGGCTGATGTCATTGTATGAGTCATGGGGTGGGTCCTTGATGGCCCATTAAACACAAAGGGCTCCCGGAGGGAGTTATCTATGACTCATAGGGCAAGGTGTTAATGGCCCATTAACAGGAGATAGTCCAGGGGAGGAGGCAAAGAAAAACATTGCCCCTCCCTTGTTTCAACAGTTAATGAAGATGGAGATAGAATACAGACCCTCTGGCACATTTTACATTGTAACCTAGGACACCTGGGCACTGGAGCAGTGTAAGCACACACACACCTAAGACCCAAAGACTTCAAAACTAGCATGAAGCTTCATGAAGTCCATAATAAAATTCTGGTCTGTCATGATGGTGAAGTTCTAAAGCTGTTTGATCCACAGACTTCTAAAATCCAATTGTCAACAAGGAATGGATGTTTCCTCTCTGAAAGGCAGAGGAATGTGCTGTTTTAGGGTAGACATGAAGTGGACTTCAGGAAAGAGGAAGAGGGAAATAACATCTTGCCTCATCTATCTCTGTAGTCAGTGGAGAAGGACAAGTCTGCTTAATGGTGTCCAGCCCTGACATCCATCCATAGTTTAGTACATACTCATCCATAGTTTAGTACATACTGAACACAGACCTCAAGAAACCTGTCTCTCATCAATCAGTAACTGTAAACCAGAGACCTGAATTTTGGATGTATAAACAGGTGTGAGAGTTCCCACATGTAACTAAACTTGCCTATTGGTGAAATTGCCTGAAATGTTTAGGTCAGATGAGTCTGACAGAAGGAAACATTCCTGTGGATCTGGACCTCTGTGGAGCTGCAATGGGTGAGGAGTGGCCAGGGCTGACCCATGCTCGATACAGATGGTTCCAGACAGCTCCAACCAACACTCCAACAAACAGGGCACAGCTGAGCCCTGTGTAACAAAAGTGGTGGCACCTCACGGGAAATATATTTTAAAATGGGAAAAAACCCACAGAATTGCAGAGGGCAGAGAAGGAAATGAAGGGAGTGAGAAACAAGAGAGGAGAAAAGGACAAGGTCAGAGGATGGGAGGACATCTGCTAGAGATCTTCCTGCAGTTCCCCTCCCGAAGGAGACCATGGCATGGAAGGTATTTCCCTGCAAAAAGCTTGAACAGGCTCATGAAAGGAGCTGCAACTCTTTGGCAAAGACCCATGCTGGATGAAGGAAAAGGGCTGAGGAGTAAATAAAGGCATGAAGGAACTGTCCCCCCTCTCCTTGTAAAACTCCTGGGAAAGGAGGTAGAGGAGCTGGGAACTGAGGAGTGAAATTGAACCTGAGAGGAGGGGGAAGGTGTATTAGTTTCAGTTTTTCTCACCATTCTATTCTTTCAAACTGGCAATAAATAAAATTAATTTTCTCCATGTTGAGTCTGTTCTGCACATAAAAGTAACTGGTGAGTGTTCGCCCTGCCCTTATTTGAGACCATGAACTTTTCCATCCTATTTTCTCCCCCCAGTCCTGTTGAGGAGGGGGAGTAAGAGAGAGGCTGGATTCAGTGTCTGGTAGGTTAGCCTACCACAGGAAGTTAAAGTGTTGGTATCTGTCATAAAACATAAATAATTCAGAATCCTTCAAATTCCCACCGATCTAGCAGCAGAAAACAAATGTAGAAGCCCCTGTAAGACCATGGATGGAATTTGCATGCACTATGCTGATTATAAAGTGACGGGAATACAGTGCTGATTATAAAGTGACGGGAATACAGTGCCAGGAGATGGAGCAATCAAGAGTTGCATCAGTCTGCACCAAAACACTGGACATTAAGAATTAATTTCTTCTTTAACACTGAAAATTTTCTGTACTTTTAGGAGGAGAACATTACAACCTACTTTCCTCAATATGCTGTAGCTCATCCTCATTTTTATTAGGCCCATTCATGATTGCAAGATAAATAGAAGTGCTATAAATAGAACTGTTGACATAAACATAGTTTCGGTACTTGGCCCTTGACTTAGGTAAACAACCATGCACTTCCAGTGAGCCTTAAGTTTGGAGTCTCATCATTTCACACTGTCAATGGCGTCTTCTACAGTTAAGCAATTTAAATCTGAGGCAGAACTGAATGAACTGCTGGGATTGTCTGCTTTCCTCCACTGATTACAGAATGAGTTTTGCACAAGGTTGTTCCTCTGGCTCTCAGGGTAGGGAGTCAGGTCAGGATTTCAGCTCCAATGTGCCCTTGGGACACACCCAGGGCCTTGCAGGCCAAGCAGATCCCCGGCACACCACTCTGCAAGGCAGCAGAGCAGGCTGGCTCTCACACTGCTGACATGAACTGTGGTGAACCACAAAACACCAGCTGACAGCAGGATTTAATCTTTGGGACCTGCAGGAGTACTGCCCCTGGAGTAGGCAGTGCTCCTGGAGTGGGCAGTTGGTCCTCCCACTGGAGGGCCAGGGGCCAAGACTTGTACCTTTCATAGCAGTAAGAGACCAGTTGCAAGACAGCAGTTCCTTGCTGCCAGGAGCAGAGGGACACAGATGTCATTCTCACAGCTCATCAGTAACTGTGGCATTGGGTTCTCCAGGGTTTTCCTCCAGTTCTGCCAGTGATTATAATTTGAAGTTGTGGATGTTAACATAGAAGTCATTTAAATGATGGCATCTCCAAATTTGGCTTTCAAACGTTAACAGTTTGCTGAAATAACAGAGTGCACAAAGATTAACGAGTGTAATCCCACACAACTTTCTCCTCGGAGAAGAAAAAACCACAAGTACTTTTAAAGAATAATAAGGATATAATTCAGCATCTAAGAGTTGGTTGTTTATCATGACTGAGACTTCTATGCTTCAGCTGAATCCATGTGGACATGTCTGGGCCTGCCAATAAATTCAGTGTGCCTGGGTAGTCTATGTGGAGCATCCTGTCTGTGTACAATCTGCTACAGAACTGGGGATGTGAACAAGACCCAACATTTATTTGCAAAGGAAATAATTTCCTTGCACTAAAAAACAGTCACCCAAAGTTTAAGCAACACATTTGTGATTTTTACCTTGTTGTGTAATACGAGTTTGTGAATTAATTTCTTCCACAGAGTTTGCAGGCTGCTTCAATGGCAGTGCTGTTCCAAGTGAAGCATGCAGTGATAGTTAATCATTAATTCTTCATGGTTCATATTTGCTGCCTGCTTCACTGCATATAGTTTGATATAGTTCCTTCCAATAGACTTAATGCTTTCATTACGAGTCACATGCTGGATCTTTAGCTGAACCATTATCACAGTCCAGACATAGCATTACAGCCTCCCTTTGTAAGCCAAAGTTACGGAGTTCAGAAAGGCTTAAAACTTAATAAATACTATGGGTTTTATGGTAATGGAACAGCTGCAGTTGCAGACTGACACACACACCCCGACTGAGCCTTCCTAGTTGCTGTAAACAGGTGCACCTAGAGGCTAAAGTTCTTTATTGTTTTTTTTCAGTCCATGACACTAATTTCATTGTCGAAGTCTAGCTTGACAATTGCGTGTGTGTGTTAGGATAATGTAAAGGAATCCAGACACATGTGGTGAACGGAATTCCTGGCTCTTGCAAAGGGGGCAATTTTTTAAATTGAAATTGCGGTTATCGTTGTACAGATAAAACAGCCGGGCACTTGTAACAAAAAATTAAAAAATCTTTTGTTGTTATTGGAAATCATAGGCTGTATGATATGGGGAGACTGCCCTCAGAATAACAAAAATCATCACAAAGTGGAGTGAATTATGGTACATACTGTTCATTCTTGGTACATTCCAGAAAGACCTAAACCTTTACTTCAAATTTTCAGACATAGCCTTGGATCAGATTCAGATGTGCTTTGGAAAACTAGCTTCTCACTGTGTTAAAGTGCACAAGTGGAAAGGCAGAGGCATTTGAAAACTTCAGCTCAAGTGCCTTAGATTAGATCACTAGGCCTGTGGCTAACCTACTCAACCACACTAGAAACACTTTCCTCCTCCTCACTGCACATTAATCTGCCTACTTCTTGGAAGATAATCACTACAATCAGGATCAACAGTAAATAATTGCATTTGGCATTCCCATTTGTTGACACCTTCCATAGGGGATGCAGTGAATTTAACTTATATTGGATGAAACACCTCTCACACAGAAGGTTTTTTTGTTCCTTCCAGGCACTTTTGGGGAGTCTGCTTAACAGGAGGTGATGTCCCAAAAAGGGCAAGTAAAATCTAAATAGGTTACTGTGGAACAAAATACTCTTTGCTTGGATACAACATTCTATAGGCTAATAAGCGCAACAGAGAAGCAAATTATGAGTCTGTGTAAAGTCCTATGCTAATACTGCCATGTTTCCCATAATCTAGCAAAAATATCCGGGATTGTTTCCAGTATCTCTGCATGACGCTGAACAGTGCCATAGATACATATTCTCAGCCCTTGGCAAGTTTTCCTTGTTACAGGTAAAAAAGAACTTTTCCACATCGATGTGAAAGATCCCATAAAATACAAATGAGATTAAGCCAGTATAGATGTAGAGAAATATTCTGTGGAATTTAATTAATAATTAATTCCTTTCTGAAAGTCTGTAAGCCATCCAGTAAAATTCAATACAGATTACATCTCTGCTTTGGAAATTGATGAGTTGACTGAAAGGTGGAGGTTTGCATTAAAATCCATGTGGTTTCCTTCTGGTGGCTGGAAATTGTGTAGAAACAGAGGCATGTTCTTTTTAGGATGCATATTGTCCCAGCCAGACACTGATCCCAGTCTCCAAAGGCAGTTTTTGTCACCCCTCTTTTATAGTGCATTTCTTGGCTTTTCAATTGGCAGCTGTGACCCGAGCATTAATGGAGATGTCACAATCAGGCTTCCTCTGCTTGATAGCTAGAAAAGTCATCTCTACTTGCCTTCAAGAAATTAAACTTTCCAGACAATTTTCCCATAATGAGACAAGCTATGAAACTGTAATGTCTCAAAACTGATTTAGAGATATTTCTAAGAGAATGCTCTTAATAACTCAAGCAGATTACAGGTGGTTTGTTTTTGTTTTTTTGTTTTTTTGTTTTTTTGCATAAAGGCCAGTGGAAGGTGTCCAGCTGGGCTTGAATTTCCCTGTGTTTAAGTCCAAAAGGTTCCACACATTTTTTAGAAACTAATCTATCAAACAGTGACTGGCTGTCAGATTTGATAAAAGTTAGTTACCTCATGTGCTTAGTATATGATCCAAAACAGGAAGCACAGCATCCAATGAAGTAGATGACAAAGTGCTAGCAGCAGATATCTGGAATATGAGTTGTTTAAAGAGAAAAGATATTTTGCCATTGGGCAATAGCTCACAAGAATCAGCTGTAATTGTCTCCTTTCACTTGGTGCTCTGCAATTCAGATATTTGAATTGTTCTGAGAACCTTCACCCCATGCCTTGAAATTACTGAAGGAAATTATAGTGATTAATTTCTTCTGCCAGTTTTTCAATGAAAGATAAACAAAATTTTGCTTTAACACTTCTTCAGTGTGCACTGTGGATTTACTAATTCTGTATAGGTTGAAATTTATGGATATTTGGGACAAATTTTTAAAACATATATGCTTATTTATCAATCTTTAAATGCTTTTGCCTTCACCATAACCCCTTTCTCAAGATTACAATATTTGTGGCAACTTTGGGATTGATAATGCCCAGCAGCTTCTCTAGTGTCTTAAGGTGTCCTATGGTCCCTGTTTGCTTCCTTATGGGAATTAACATTTTGATTAACATCACTCAAGAATGCTCTGGAAACACTTGGCCCTCCTGTGACCTTCTTTCATCAATGTTGTAAAAGATTTGTCTGATACTTTCCTTTTCTAGTCAGGACAAAAAAACCCACTATATTAATGCATTAGCATGTATATATTGTAGTTATTTTTTGTTTGTCATAATTATTGCTTAGGTATAACAGGGACAAAAGTCCTAGACATAGAAGTGACAAGGAAAGTGAGGGGCCCAACTATGGTTTTTGTGGATGCCAAGAGCTTCGGCTGTTTGCAGAGAACAGGGCCCATGCAAGTGGAGAAGCCAGAATGCAACTATTTATACTTCTCACCACTCTTTTGCTGTTTGTTTTTTTAAATGTAGAGGGCCTGAATTTGACCACATTCAATTCCTTCTTTTATGTTACCAATGTTTTTATCTTCAGTACTCTCTATTCTCAAGTTTGCATTTCAGTAAGGGTCCACTGTTGGTTTTCTCTGTTACTTCCAGGGCTTCTCTAATTTTGTTCCACTTTCCCCTGTTTATGTTATAGTCCTCATCCAGATCTTTTGTGTCCAAGCCAGCTAAACAGACAGACAGCTATGACAGTATAGCACTACAAAGAATATAACATGTAAATAAGTCTGTTTCCCAGAAATTACTGTATTTCTTTTGACTGCTCTGTGGCATAACAAGCCTAGATCTACTGGTGCCACCTAAAGTGAAGGGTCACTGTATTTGCTTTCCCAGCAGCCAATGTAAACCAGAAGCAAATTAGAACCCTTAGCCACGCTAATGGAATTGGCAATACTCACTCACAGTAGCAACGCACGTGACGCAGCTCCTCTACAGATCAAGATGTGACTTACAAATTTTGAGGTCATGAAACTGGCAGCAATATAGCCTGGTCAAGGGAAAAAAACAAACTCCCAAGGAGAGATTATATTACACAGCAAGATTTTGTTTTGAAGCTGGTTTTTATAATTTTTTTTTTTTATTTTTCTTCAGTTCCTGCAGGAAGACTGCCTGGCTGCAAGATAAAGAAGAATAATAAGAAAATTTATCTCAATTACCAAGAACAACCAGAAAAGTTCCTATTGATCTCCAGGCTGGATTTTCATCTCTATTTGAGAAGTCAAGCAGACTCTGTTAAGAGGTTCAGCTACCAGATCTAAATGATTATCCCAGAAACAGGGAATATTTGAAATAAATGGAACAGCTGTCTACATCACCTCAGCTATAAAAAGGGCTGAATTTCAATAAAGTTAATACAAATAATGAAGTATTTTCTTGGGCTGTGTTAAGACACAGTTGGGGCCTTTTCCCTTTCAGCCTCCAGGTTCCCCCTGGAGCTTAGAGATCACTGAATGACTGGAAGGTGGATTTCCTTCTGAAACAAAACCAAAAAAAGTGGAGGATGCCATCACTCCAGAGTCAGGGAAGGTCTGCTATTGTTGTGATTTAGATTTTTTGGTGTAATTTTTGCTTCAAATAGAAGGATGAAATAAATAAATATTTATTTATTAGCTAAATGTTATTTGCTTGCTTAATGCTTGTAGTTTTTGGGAAGGAGAGGTTGGTGATTTGTCTTCATGTTTGCATTTTTAAATATGATTTTAAAAAGTTCAGTGGAAAAGTTCTTTTTCTAACAGACAAAGAGTAAGGAATAAACCTGGTAAGAGGTTTTCCCCTGACTCTGAGGGGAACTGAGCTGTTTTGAGTTATCTGACTCAGGCGACAATATCTAGGCCTGTGCAAACACCTGTTTTCTAAGGTACAAAATATTGCCATATAGCAGTTGGTTTTGCAGCTTGAAAAAAGTATGCATTTTGCCATGATTTTAAATGAAATGAAGCCTTCATATTTATTTCTGTGTTGGAATGAAGGCTTATAGGGGAATCCATTGGATCACCTTTCTTCACTTTCAGCTTTCTGCTGACCACTGAGAAAGAGCCTGAGTGATATAGATAGCCTCTGCTGTAAATACAAGTGACAAACTGTGACACCCCCTCCCCCCCTTCTTCATTTCTCACTGACAAAGATGAAACCTTGGGTATATTTGACATCCAGAGATGCACTGCTGGGAGACAGTGTGGCTCCAACAATGTTCATGGCTATGTGTTTTTTGCAGTTCCTTATGAATTTTCAAGGGAGAAATTCCACATTCTGGATGAGAGAGATGAGATAGCTATACTTCTTGAACAAAAATAGCTTCTGGGATTGTAGTTAGAAACAAAAATCTGTTTCAAAACAGACATAGATATTTCATTAAAATATAAACCTAATTTTTAAAGTGTATTAAAAGCATTAATATAGTGCCTGCTGCCAGGCGAGCCCACTGCAGTGCTGTTGAAGGAAAGAGGACAGCATCGTTATTTATGAGCGTCTGCACTCTCTCAGCCTTTCATGAAACCCTAATTTTATCTGGCAGCTCTTAAGAATCTCTGAGAAACTGGGTCCTTTGTTACTGCTGCATCCATCTAACTTCTGCACCTAAAAAGACATGGGCACTTCTTTCATAAATAAAGAAGTCCAAACATTCTGACATTAATGTCACACTACTGGTTTAGACCCTAAACGTTCAAGCTCCTCTCTCTGGGCAAGCACCAACAAGTGCTCCTTTTTGCTCAACTTCCAGCTCTGGCTTTTACAATAGTTTTGCTGAGAACAGAATCAGGCCTCAGTCATCTGTTTTCATCAGAGGAAAAACAAGACAAAACAAAACAAACAAAACCCCTTTATTACTCTTTGACAGGAGTGCACTAAGCCCAAGGGGGTTATTTTTCTTCCATTAACTTTTGGTAACCTCATCCCTCCCTCATTTTTTTTCTAAGATTTACTCCCAAACAGTTCATGCGTATGTGTGCATGCGCCTGTATGTCTGTGTATGCATGTGTGTGTACATGCACATTTATCGTTGTAATGAAAAGGAATCTATCTGTTCGGATAGCTTGCTGTTGTTTGCAATGTGATACAGCTAGTCCTTTTGACTTCAGTGTGAATAAACAGTCTGATCCCGTAAAATAGGCCTTTTCTCTCCAGAAAGCTTGTTCCAAGACTGTGGGACCCAGGCTAGCAAAGAACATCTGCAACAGTTAGTGGAAACCCTAAGAATTCTTGTGAATAAATAGATTGGAAACTAAGCTGGAAATTTCTCAGCGAGATATAAATTCAAGAAAATGAAATCCAGTTGAGGTACCCAGATTCTCTGGGAGAATACAAGTCTAGCCAACCCAAGTCTAAATACATGTGGTTGTGATCACTGTATGCTGTTTTCAGTTTATCATCAAAAACAATCATAGCAAAATTATTGTCATTCAAATTTAGCTTCTAATAAAGAAATATTACAAACCTCCTTTATAATTAAGATGTTAGTTAGAAAAAAAATTTAAACTTTTAAAAACTTTCTCTTTTTTTTTTTTTTTTGCTTTTATCAGAAATCTTAGATAAACATTACGTGTATCATTAAAAGCCACCAATGAATAACAATACAAATCAGGTAGATTTAACAGCTGTGATTCAAGTTTTACATTGGAATGCTTTTCAAAATATTCAGGGTGGTAATTCTTTGCATATTGGACTCAGTGAAAAACTGTTTAAAGGCTGAGATCACTTAACTCTTTAGATTTTCACTTTTATACTCTCTCTTTCCTTAGACAGACCTTCTTCATTTCATTTGCATATGCACTCCCACAGTTATTAAGCTAACAGTCCTCAGAGACTGCCTTCAATTGTTTTGATATTTACCACTGGCAGAGTGTTATGAAGCAAAACAATTGAGTTATAGAGATTATAAATTGATAGATATGAGTTACCAGCTTCGTGGGAAATACTTCACTCTTCAAAAAAAAAAGGCAATATAGTTTGGCTTGATTTAGTATAACTTTGCTACGTTGAATAAATCATTTGCAGCTGGCTTAGCTCTGCACATGCTCTGGGGGTGAGAAACACATGCATGTTATCAATTCATTATTTATGCTGCAGTTCATTTCCACTTATGTGCTGGACAGCGACATCACTGTCTACATCTGAGGGTATAACAGTAATGGCAAGAGATATCAAGCTGTTGGGAAGAAAGCAAAAGCTAGACTGTGGTTGGATTAACATTTGATTGCCTAAGCAGTATAGCTTTGAAAGCATGGGAAAATTTGCCTAGTGAGCATGTTGGATTTTTTTAAAAAACATAAAGCCTGCCAAGATCCCAAACCTAAGGGGGAAAAAAGAGCTTGTGGAGAACTTTAATTAAAGAAAATAGGGAAATCTACTCTCCTCCTTCTGACAAAAATATAAATATGCTATTTTGACTCTATGCTCAAACTAGTTCTTTTTCTCTACCCCCCCCCAAAAAAAGTGAAGCAAGAAATTTTGACAAGTGTTTTTCAGTCTTCCAGTTCCTATTTTTTTTTTTTGCCTATTATGGTGAAGAGTAGAAAGTCTGTTGAAGAGAATACTGGCTCAAATTGTTTCAGAAGGCTTAGTGTTTCTCATAAATATGTGTGTGTGTATCAATTGTTTACTCAGTTTAGTCTGCTTCGAAGGCAATATGAAGTTTTCCCCCACTCTTTGCTGTATGGATACAGGCTGCTGAAGTGCCTGTACTAAGGATGCCCTCTACTGAGAAGAAAAGGATAGGAGTCTAAGTAGAAGAGCTACAGAGAATCTTCACCAGCTAGTACAAGTAATAAAAGGCTGCCTGTTTTCAGGTAGAGAACATTAAGCTTTATTACATTTTTCAATTTGAGATCAGTTCTGATGAGCATGGGGACAGACTTGCCTACAGAATTACAAATTACAGCAATACCAGCAAGTTAAGCTGGGCCATGGAATGTTCCTGGGCAATTTGTCTTGACCATCAGTGTTGCTCAAATGCTGGAAGTTACTCCACACATCTTCGGATTACGTCAATTGGCAGCTTCCTGAACAAATTCTAGGTTGACTTGGCAGTTGGCAGAGGCCAACATCCATCTTGAGTGGGGTGGAGTTGGCCACCTCATCTTTGGTAGCCAAGGCACTGAAATACTCTAGATACACATTGCTCTGTATTAGCTGGAGTAATGTCAGAAACTGAGCCTTGGCATATTTAAATTATCAGTACAGATGAAGCCTTAGAAAACAGGGATACAGGGAGCTTGACAAGATGAACTGCTTCTTGCAGATGGGGTAGATCATGTAGGACAAATCCTCAGTGCTCTTGACAGATATTTGTCTTTACAGCTCTCAAAAACCTCTAGGGGCAGAGGTCACATAATCACCACTGCCTGCTCCTTTAATTGATAATCATACTTGGTTTCATTCAAATCTAACCTAAATACACCCTACAGCCATGTTAGGAAGCTATTTTTGTATCCCAGTGGACTAAGGAAAGACTGTGTTTCTTTTCTCTTTGCAGCTACCATTTAAATATTTGGGATAACAATTTATGGTTTCAATGTTTTCTTCTTAAAGTTAAAAGTACACAATTATTTTGTAGTTTCTTGTGAGTCATGGTTGGCAGATCTCTGACACTACACACATATAGGAGGTATTTAAGTCAACATATTGACAAATAAAGGCATAAGAAAATTCAGCCAGTAAACTGAGTTTTCATCCTCTGTTGTCAACGTGCAGACGTACCCAGCTGCTGAGGCTGAGTCATTTCAGGCAAAAAACAGCTAATGTATGATGAGTATGTTCTGAAGATACCTGTTTCTTACCACTGACAACAAAATTCGTCCAGGTTTACCAATTCCTAATGAAAGATTTACAGAGAGTTGCTTAAACAAGAGCTGGAGAAAGAGAGGTGATCTGTTATTGTTAGCACCAAAACATCTGTCAGCAAATCCTGAATTCTTGAAAGCTACAACACCTGTGGCATGTTCCTGTAATAGCCACCACAGGCCCAAACAGAGACCAACAGCTTCCTGGAAATATGAATGATTTTATTCTTACTTATATACTTTTTTGATCAATAGTTTTCTTGCAATCATCTACCACATGGGCTGCAGACATTTATGGGAAAGCAGGAAATGCTGTGTATGATGGACAGGAGGATGTGGTCATCACAATCTTTTTGTTCAGAAGAGTCTCCTGAGGGAGAAATAAGCATTCTGTTAGCATTCCGTGGTCTATCTGGACTTCATATTACTATACACAGAGAGACATACAAAGTGTAAAGACACTACTGGCCATTTATGAATGCACCCTTAAAGTGACTGGCTTCACTGAGCCCATTCTCAGAGAAGTATCCAAAACACATCCTCCAACATTTTATCCTCTCTTAGCTATAAATAGGAGAGAGATTTAACTAGTCTTTCTAGGAGGTCTCTTCCTGGAGCCTGAATATCTTCTACAGTAATAAGGAAAACATTTGTAATGGAAAACAAAACATTTGTTTTATTCACCAGAAGGAATGCAATACTGGGGAAATTATTTTTTAAATTATGTTGGCCACATGTATTATTTACCAAGTTTTCTCATTCTACCAAAATGAAGCCCTCCTTTACTCCCAGTTTCTCTGTCAAAATGACCTCTCTCTAATGTGGGAGGAGGGAGCCCACCAGTACTTTGTCATTGACACAATCTGAGCACTCTTCTGAGTCCTCTCCCTTTTCAAGGGTCTTTGAGTTGTTTTTTTCCATGTCTTTTGATCTCAGAAAGGATGGAGCCAGACAGGTAAATGCTTCCCATCACTTGGGGTTCTAGCCATTGTTATCAGAACTCCTTTGAAGCTGAGAACCTGACGCTCTTATCTGCGCCATTGTCCCACCTTTCCTGTTAACTTCTGCAGACTTTCCTTTTAGAGTTTCATTTGCCTTCACAAAGCACTCGGACAGGCATCGGAGAAACCAAAAACACACAAAGCCCCTGAAAGATTGCACAGTTTTCCGGAATTGCCACAAAGGAAATTTCAGGACATGGAGAAACAGTGGGGTTTTTAAGAGAATCTGCACAAAATATCACAAGAAAGTGATTTCTTGGTGACTATGACAAATCACATGGTGCATGTTGGATGGCATTCCCTGATTTCACCATATGTCTGAGAGCTGGAACACAATGGCACGAGACTGCAGGTCCCCAGAGGCTGAGGCAACCTCCCACTAGGGCCACTGGAGACAAGGAGCCCTTAGACAAAGGTCAGGTGTTTGTAATTCCTTCTGTGGAAGGATATTCTGTAATCTAAAAGTTGCATGTCTAAAGACTGGATTGAAATCAGTGCTGTGTTCTGACTTCTACAGTGCAGATTTTTCTTCGCTGACATTCTCACCATGTGACGCACAAATCTTTAGACTTGCATGAATAGTTGGGTACCTGGTGAGGCAGCAAGGACCAAGATTTAGGTATATATTTTGGACAGATGAGTTTTAAATTACATAATGAAGTGCTGAAATTAAGAGGTTAGTGTCCTTTGCATTTCCCTATAATCAGAGGAGAAAACTAGAGAGGGTCTCCAAAACACTGTCTAGAAAATCTCTCTCTCTGAAGTAGTATTTTGTTGTAATGCGAATACAAAAAAGTACAGGTAGGGCATTACTGAAGGCAAAGTTACTATCTATTACTGATGTAGGTGGAAGAATTTGACAAGCCTTTAGGTATAGAAACATTTCTTAAGGCTGGAAAGAGAAGCTACAAATGCTTTGACATCTGGAATTGAAATTGAATGGTATATCCCTGTTAACACTTCTGGTATGCAAAAGAGGGATTTATCAATATGAAATGTACTGAAAATGAAGACATACTTAGGAAAACATATTATCAGAAAAGAGAAAAAACTGGTTGTAATTGCTGGATTCTTTTTTTTTTTGTCTTAATAGCTTTCAGTTTTATTTCAATGGTTTCACATAATAAGTGAAAAAAAAAAGGACTTCTTAGTAACTTTCTGTAGTACCAGCATTTTCCTAGTGAAAGCTGCAATCAGCTTTTTCTGGTTAGGACTGGAACATACACAGAGAAATAACATCTCAGAAAAGAGCCGTATGAATATTCATATTTTTTTTAACAGAATAATAAAAAAGAACAGAGAATGGAAAAGTGAGAATAGTTCCAAAACAAATGAGTAATCAAGTTAAGACATTTTTCTGGAAAATAACCAACCAAGCTTTTGAAAGAAGGTTTTTGGATTAATATAAAATATTTAAATTCCAAATGAAAAGTATTATTGATAGTTTAGATAACTTTGCATCCTTTTTTTTTTTTTTGGTTGGTTGGTTTATTTTAAGGCATTGCTTAAATCAAAATATTGCCTTAAAATAAAAATTAAAATATAATTGTGAATATATCCAAAATAGATATCCTATATCCTATGGATAAAGGTAGTCCCTTCATAAATTCATCCCATAGATTAACATTATAACAGTATATTATGGGATTGTTTATCTTCTTTACAGGTAGCCTGTTTTAAACTCCAGTGTCAGCAATCTTTTGCCATATTTGTGAGACAGAAATGGATTTTCACTTTAAATTTCTAGACAACCCTGCCTTAAGAAAATCCTACTGTATTTGTAGGACTCTGAATTACAACCGTACATGTGACTTGATACAAGTCTCTTAATGGAACTTTTTTTGGACAGAGACAGGTGATTAATCAAAAATGAAACATTTCTCAGAAATTATATGACACTGATAAGGTTGCAAAGAAGCACACATGGAATTCAGAACCTGCTGACTGTGAAAGTTTGCACCCAAAATCTGACTGTTCCTATCCTTTCATTTGCCTTGCTGATAAGGTACCAAGTGTATTGTTGAGGAGCTGGTCTTGAAGGCTGCCAGCCTTTTACCAGCACACGTGGTAGGTGAATAAACAACACTAAAACACATTACTGCCAGAGATTGGAGCCTATGCCTGGTGTCACAAATGCTGTGAGCAGTGTGTACCCAGCAACGCTGCTCAGCTTTAGCCTCTCTGCAGAAGACCGTGCTCACTTTCCACATGTCACTAAGTTATTTCTGAGCACCTTGTGTCAGCACATATCCCTAAAACACTACATGCTAAACACACGCTGACCAATAAGACCAGAAAATCCCTGGCAGTATAAAGAAAAGCCGAGATTGCAATGCAGAGCATTACTTTGTAAAACTTTCCAAATGACAGCAGGACTTTTATTGTTTAGACAAGAAAGATGGCAACAAAAGGACTACCTTAAATGACCTCTCTTAAGTGGAGTATTTGCTTATGTCAAAGCAGAACATCAGTTGATCTTGAAAGCCAGGGGAGTATCATTAATTTTAAACTGAACAGAGGCACCGGATAATACAAGGTCAGAGACAACAGCACTAATGCTGTAAGCGATATTCAAGCTAAAGAAATGAAAAATCAAAGTCAGGCAACTTTCATAGTTTGGTTTACACCCATAAGGTGAATTTATACAGGGGACGTAAGCAATGCATTTGGAGATCAATATCATTCATTACACTATGAGAGAAAGCTCTCCCCTGTTCAGTGTTGAACTAAAATCCCAACAGCATATGATCAAACCTGAATTTTTAGTCATTGCAAAGTTCCCTTTGTAAAATCAGAGGAGGATTAATTTCTTTTCAAATCAGATCATAAGTAAAGAGGACCAAAAAAAAGGGCCACTGTAGGGAAGAAAGATGGATGTATTCGCTTCTATAGACACAGAACCACCCACAAATGTAATAAAAGATAATATGGTCTCCACAAAGTAAATTTTTGAGACACATCATTGATGTAAAATATTTTTCTACCCTCAGAGACATCGCAGCATGTTTGTCTATATTATGCGTTATCATTTGAAAAAATAAGCCACCATCTGTCTTGTATTTGGTAACAAGCTTTTTGTACTGAAAATAAAGTAAACATTGTGATGGTAAGACCACTGCCAAGGTTTAAATAAATAGGCTTTTTCATCCTGTAGACAATTGTGGACCATAACCAGTGAATGTGAAGAGTTCTGGAAGGAGACAGCAATATTCTGTTAAACAAAATTAACATTTCATAATAAACAGAATAGAAATTCGATCAAATAAGAACAACATTTTAGGATGAGAAAATGACTGCAGTAAGGTCAGGATCATCATGACCTGCCTGACTGAACAGAGGAGGAAAAAATATAAAAGTGTGACCCCTCCATTTCAACGCTGGGATTGAGATACAACAAAAAGATTGTTGAGTAGGGACAAAATTTAGTGGAGCAGCCTCAATCCTTACTTGTCCACAGGTAACTCCACAGGCTGTGTTAATATAGCTCTCAGATATCGGGAGAGGTTAAAGTACAAATCAGTGGTTCATGCCTGTGCTACCAAAAACTAAGTATCCAAAAAAAGAAAATTTTGTTGATGGTGTTTTATTATAAAAATGTACATGACTCTACCCAATAAAGTTGCAGGTAGCTGAAACTGCCATAGGAGTCCCGAGAATACATAGAGGAATACTTTTCTTCCATTATGCATTTATGACTTGGAAATTGAATACCTTAAAAACATCAGTGACACTATAAATGTTACAGTACAAAACTGCACTGGAATAGATCATGCACCTAGCAATCAGATAACGACTGAAAGAGAAGTCTGAGAGAACTGGGAATCTAGTCTAGAGAAGAAAAAGCTCAGAGGCAAGAGGAGGTGGTTCTTCTTATTAAATGTGATAAAAGTATACACTGATATATTGATGAGGAAAAGGCAGTCAGCCTCTTCTCAGTGGTGTCCAGTTTTAGGGCATGTGGCAATGGGCAGAGGTTAACACACCTGATATGCCATTTGAAAGCAAGAAAAAAGTCTTTTTTTTATTCTGAAGTTGATCAAACACGGGAACAGATGGTCCAGAGTGATTGTGGAGTTTCCTGGAAGATATTCAAAACCTGACTGGGCATTTTCCTGGCCAGCTTACTCTAGGTGACCGTATTTGAGCAGAGAGGGTTGAGTAGATCATAGAACCATAAAATATGCTGATTTGGAAGGAACCAATCATGATGACTGAGGTCAGCCTCTGGTCCTGCACAGCACCATTCTGAAGAGTCACACCATGTGCCTGAGAGCATTGTCCAAATGCTTCTTGAAGTTTATTGGGCTGGTGCTGCGACCACTTCCTTGGGGAGTCTCTTCCAGTGCCCAATAACTCTCTGGGTCAAGAACATTTTTCTAATAGCTAACATAAACCTCCCCTGATACTGTTTCAGGCCATTTGCTCAAGTTCTGTCACTGGGCACTACAGAGAAGAGATCAGTGCCTGTCTCTTCTCTTCCCCTCACAAGGAAGTTGTAACTGCAATGAGGTCTCCCCTCATCCCCTCCAGGCTGACCAGACCAAGTTATCTCAGCCACTCCTCATACGGCCTCCTCTCAAGGCCCTTCACCATCCTTATGGACATTTGGTAAAGTGCTTTGGGCGCTCCCTAATAATTTAATGTCTTTTTTATATTGCTGCACCCTAAACTGCACACAATATTCATGATGAGGCCACCCCAGTGCAGAGCAGAGCAGGACAATCCCCTCCCTTGCCCGGCTGGTGATGCTATGTCTGATGCACCCCAGGACAGGGTTGGCCCTCTTGGCTGCCAGGGCACTGCTGACATTTATCTAGTTTTCCATCAACAATGGTCTCAAGAGCTCCCTTCCACCCTAAGCTACTGTGTGATCCTGTGACTCTTTGAAATGGACCGAGCAAGCACTTCAGCTGTGTGCACAATCAGGAGTTTAACAGGGGCCTCAGCGCTTGAGACGGCTTTCTTTGCGGTAGCAGCTTAGATGAAGCCATTTTACAAATAGCCTTTCTCCATAGTCCAGAAAGGAAGGACATGAATGGCAGTGAGCAAATTGCCCAGAAAGGTAACTAAAGGCTACAGCTCCAAGTCCAGACATGATATAACTTGAACTAATGCAATTACAAGCGCCTAGAGCACAGCACATCAAGACACATCTAAATGACAGATGGATGTTTGCCATGAAGTTTTCTGCTCATGCCGTGGGAACTGCTGGAGCTCACAGTAACTCCATCACTGCTTGGGTAAGTTTCCCTTGCAAGAGCTGATGGTCGGAGAGGTCACCTTCTTTTTAATTATGGCTGCCACTTTCTTTCTACCACAAAGGTGATATGAGGATAAAGCCATGCTAGGCAAAGGATGTGTGCCACAGAAATTGGGTTACCCCTGCACACCCAGAAGAGTCCATGAGTGATTAAGTCCTTTCTTTTACTCTGTTTATCCACACATCTTCCACCTGGATTTCCCAATAAATGATGATGGAAATCCTCTATTAACCTGGCTATTTGGTTTCTACTTTCTACCCATCCAGCAAATGTGTGCAAAATCCAAAGTCAGACATACCACAGGCTACCTCCTCTTCCAGAGGGATACGTGGGAAGGGAACCCAGGTCATTTACAAATTTGTTGAATAATCAATGATAATTACTAGTTATTGTTATTTTTTGTATTTCATTAGGAATAACAGCTATGAGGGAGCAGGAATGTAGGAAACAAATTTATAACACAGTAGATTCATCATTTCCACTGCCGGTGGAACAGGTTACAAATCCTTTTCAAGAAGGAGTGATCAATTCAAAGAGCTTAAATTGTTCGTTATTCCCCATCTAGTGACTCAGAATTTTATTGATCTGTCATGGTACACTGCACCATTTAAACATGGGCTATGCTTCAACTAAATGCGCAGTTTAAGCTTTCATACTCACTGAATTTTTTTCAATAGGAGCTGAATTGGAAATTCCCAGGCTTCTTCCTGTGACCAGAGATCCACAAGTACTTCTTTTTTTCTTTTTCTTTTTCCAGATCACAAAGTTTTCAGTGCTCTTAGAAGAAAATCAGAACTATCTTCATTAAAACATGTGATAATACCTGTTATCTTGCCAGTCAAGGACTCACACTGTAAAGCTATAACACCGAACAAGTTGAAAACACTTATAAGAATGGAGGTGGACTTTAGTAGCTCATGCTGTTTGCAAGCAGAAAATTATTCTGATGTTTCAGAGAGGCTGGGAGTGGGAAGGGTGGGGGAAAGTCAAGCCAAACTTTCACACAAATTTTAGTTTGATTTTTCTTTACAGAATGAAATAATGGAAACCGTAGCTTTTATAATTCTGAAGGAAGTTTTCTGGAGATAGATTTTCTGCAGTTAAGTTGGATGAAACAGTCCTTAGTAAAAAAAAAAAAAAATAAAAAAAAGGGATTTAAAACCTCCTAAGTGTAGAGAATAGCATTCATGAAGGTTTTGCTGAATTACACACTCTAACCCCATTAGCATCAGATTTAATAAACATTACTACTATTTATTTTTTTAGTTATCATAGCAAAGGACAGCAGATGTTCTAGATATTTTAGAGAACAAGCGCAACTAGGCAGTCATTAACCAATGTTATTTTGTCTAAAACTGAGCTGAAAATAAATATGCTTTAGAAAATTCCATGTTGGAGCTGTTAGTGAGTAGCGTGTAGGCTTTAGTACCGAACGTTATAACCAATCTGTAACAGAAGAAACCATGAGTATGTATATTTTTAGAGCTATAGGAATGTGTTATATTCAGCTAGACTATATCAGAAATACTCTCAGACAGGATGTTTTCCAAGTTATTTATAAACCCATATATCAATGATTTATTTTAGTCAAGCAGGTGAGATGCTATAATTCAGGACATAACAAATGAAATATTTAGTGTGTCTTGCATCTTTCACTAATCCAAGTGAAAAAAATAAAGGGAACAGCTAGAAATTTCACAGTTTGAGGTGAGAATACAGTGTATATGAACAGTAAATAGGTTGAAAGGGAAATTATGGATGTTCAATTCTGTTTATTCATATTAAACAATAAATATACTTTCATTGTGGATTTGTCTTTCTTGATTTAAAGTTTAGACTGTAGATCAAAACCCAGTGCAGTGCAAGAGTACCCAGTGAGTGCAGTTTTCAGAGAATCAGTCTTGTCTCTGGATGAATTTTAAATAATTTTGCAAATCAAATGTACCTTCCTGGTAATGTTTTCGATTTCTCTGCTCACACTTTAGAAATGCAAGTCCAAGCACTTATAGTTAGGGTAGGAGTTCAAAGTACTGCTTTGATGGGTTAGAAATTACTTTCTCAGCTTTTTCTGGCATACGTTAAAGAAGAAAAGCATCCATGTAGTATAGGAGGAATGTAAAGAGTTATGATAAAGACCAGTGAAATACATAGTGCACGCTGTATATTAAGACCCAATTTTATGCAAGAAACATTGTTTTGGCAGTAGACAATAAAGTTTATGAAACCATTAATGTGAATTAGTGCTGAAACTTATGTATATAAGATAAACCATTCTTCGTACAGGCTCAGGAAGCACTTTCTGTTACAGCTCAGTTTCTTGTACAACAGAAGTTTGAGGGAAGCAGCCGCTTTGTACTTGGGACATAGCTGCAATCATGAACAGGACAAACAAAACATAAAATCTATTTGCAGAAACTTATGGAACTTGACCAAGAATTTTTTTATTTAGTACTGTTTGGTTTAGAAGAGATAGAGTATTTCCTAATTCAAGAAATATGGAAGTTGAAGAGAACATAATTCAATTTTCTTCCCAGCATGTGGTTACCCAACTTTCTCTGAGAAGTCACTGTCAAGTAAATACTGATAACTCTCCAAGAAACTCTAAATGTACTGCACATTTAACTTCTAAACAAGATAATGGGGTGATGGGAGCTGGAAAAGTGGATGGACCATGATGTGTGTCAAGTGACAGGGTACAGCAGCTTTCACTGTATCAAAGAGGGTTTGCCCCAAAATCACGCTTTGGGATGTAGTGGGGAAATCAGTAGCAGGCAGCTGATTTCTGCCATAGTACTTCTTGTGGAGAGGGAAGCTCTAGGGTCCCATAGACCCCAAGGACAGGGTGACATGAGGCAGGGGGTGGCAGAGGAGCTAATAGAATCCTGGAGGACCTTACCCTTCCTCGTGCTCATTCCCTCACCCCAGATACAACTGCATCAGAAACAGCAGTTATAAATTTCTGAGGGAGAGGCCAATGTAGCAAGAGTATTTGTATGTTCACAGGAGAGAGAAAACTAGGTAAAGAATTTTGGTACTATTCTCTGTGTGTGTGTGTGTATGTGTGTGTGTGTGTATTTGTTGATGTCTAAGGTTTGGAATGCATGAACTATTTACTTAACACATGAAGTCATTGCCAAGGAATATTTTTACTTTGAAAATTGAATTTGGCAAATCTGTATTCTGATTTGTCTGTGAGTATTTGCCTTTTGTTTTCTTCTTCTGTTACAGAATTAGTGATTCGGGTCTGTTTTGAAGGTGCCATTTATAATTTTGAGTATCTTCATGAGCTTCAATCCTGTGGGATGACTGTTCTCTAGTTAAGCTTGTGTTCATTCACTGAGGTCAAAGAAGTTCCAGTCATATTCACATCCTAGTGTTCATGTAACATCCAAATATTTGGATTTAGGCCTTAAGGCTGCGAGGCGATAGACACCTGCTGTTTGATACAGAATTTCAATGTTTACCCAGGAAATGAAAATGGAATGCAGAGTTTTATTGGGGGAAAATGTTATATATAGTGTTTGTCTCCACAAGGAGCTCAGATGGGTTAATCCACCTGCTGTTGTTTGGTGAAAATGGCAAGATCAGTTCCTGCAGTTCCTTTGTCATTATTGCAGTTTTATGAATGTCTTGTCATTTAAGGAGTTTATTCTTTTTAGCTACAAATATATCACACTCTTACGTGTGAATGATTTGTTTGGTTAGGGATAAGAGCATATGCATGATTTTCCTAAAGACAGTATTGGCTACAATAAATTCTGTGGGAAGTGTCATAATTTAGGAGTATTTCAACCTTGATTGATACCTGTTTATTTAAAAAAAAATCTTTTTATTCACCTTTCTTGTCATTAAATCCTAGAATAGTTGTTGTTAAAATTTGCATTTACATTTTTTATGTTTTGCAAATAAAGGCAAAAATTTCTACTCCTTCAGGCAAATCTTAGATGGTAGGAAATGCTGTAAGTGTTCTCTCTGTGAGATTTTCTCTACACTAACACTTACTGCTATAAAACTGAATAAAGAAAAAAATTTTCCATAAGACATCAATAAAATTGTCTAACAAGGCTGTCCTAGATCAAACTGAAAGTCCTTGAATCCTCATCTTCCATGTCCAACTGAAAATGGGAATAAGGCACAATATTTCCGCTAATTTTTTAAAAGGTAAGTATGAGTTATTTTTGTGCTTTACTGCCTACCAGTTTAGCTGTCATTGATCCTTTGCTGTGGCTGATTTGCTGTCATGTTCTATTTGAAGTCACCTGCACCCATAAAAAGCTCCCAGACACTGCTAAAAAGTCAGCACAAAAGGGCTTTGCACAAATTTTGTCCTGTTGTTTTGATGAGCTTTCCCTTTAGGAATATGCTTTAGGTGAGATTTTTTTTTAAGACATATAATTGAATAATAGTTAGAAATTGATTGTGCCACGAGTCATTTCTGTCATTTGTGAAATTAATCATCAATAACTTTCAATATTGGTTTGGCACATTTCAACGACTGAGCAGTTTTGAGCCAGAAAGTCATTCTAAAACATTTTTTCCTTTTTGTCCAAGTGCAAGGAACTGAATCAGGAATGGACTTTCACAGACAGACCAGACATGGCACTGAGCTGCTCTCTTTCCTTCTGGGGGCCATCTGTGCAAAGCTGAGTTGTGCACACCCAGGCACAGAGTGCAAGAGAGGGAAGCAGACCTACACCTTCCTTTTTCCTTCCTCCTCGAAATACCATGGCACACATTTGTATGTGGACCAGAACACAGACAGAGAGAGGAGTCTGATGTAGACTAAACCTTCTCCACAGATCAGCATTGCAGTTATTTAAACCCAGTCTTTCGTAAAGAAGAGAGCGATGGTCTCCATCCTGCACCTAGTGCAGATCTGATGTGATAGACCTATGATGAAAATGGTGAGGAGAAAAATAGGATGTGAGGTTTTGCTTCAATTCTTGCTATCTAGTGATGTCTCACCGAAGGCATAAGATAAGAAACAAGAAGAATTATTGTGAACTTTATCCCACAGAGGCAAAAGAATGTTTACTTCCACTTATCTGGTGGCTGCCTATGAGATATTTCTCAATATCTGTCTGGAAACAAACACACCTTTTTATGAGGTCTTTGTCACCTCACTCTGGGTTTATACTCAGTCTCCATGGAGCCTGAGAAGCAAACGGATGTGGGCGGTCTTGACCAACAGCTGAGTCAAACAAAGAAGCCAAAGGAGGAAGACAGCATTCCTCCCTGCACAGGGAAGGGAANAAGGGAAGGGAAGTTCAGGGAAGGGAAGGGAAGGGAAGGGAAGGGAAGGGAAGGGAAGGGAAGGGAAGGGAAGGGAAGGGAAGGGAAGGGGTAACATTTTCATTTTAGGAGCTTTCTTCAGTACAATTTCTGTCTAACTTAGTAAAAAAATTCAGAAACTAAAGGACAAAGGATAGACACCTACTATCCTGATCCCTAGGTCAATTTTGGTTGTTTGTCCACCAATAATCTAACAGAAAGGAGATTCCCACTGCAGTTTAGCTGGGTCCAGCTGGGTTCCACTAAAAGCCTCAAGGGCTCCACAGGCTAAATAGCATTTCTGTTCTGTTGTCAATTTTCTGTCAGTCTGCTAACCACCCAGCATCTCCCTCCTTCTGTCAGCATGTGAGACACTGCACTAACCAGCAGTACATGGGCATTGTCATTGTGTCAAACAAAAGTAATCAGTGGTTTGATGAAATCCCATTTTTCATTTTCTTCTCTAAGGGGCTTGGGCAGTGTTTGAGTGCTTGTCCTCCTCATCTTGAATCCAAAACTGCTTTAGATGACAGACAGACATTCATTTCCTAGCAGCGGCAATCTGAGTGTTTGAAGGTGAATCAAAGGATGAATCAAAGATTTCAAATAGACAGTAAGGTTTAATGGCTTAGTGAATTTTAGATGTCTACAAGATAAGCAAAACTGGAAATTGAGTGACTTTTAGAACCTAAGTCACAGCATAGGCAGAGTTTTGCAGACTGAATCCTACTTAACATTTTTATCATCTGACATCTTAAATGAAGCAATTCAATCACCTACATCAGCAGGCTGATTTCTTTGTTCTTCCACCTTCTGTGTCTCTTTAACAGAGAGTTTTCAATAGCTTTTGAGCTTAGAAACACATTTGAAAATGCCAAAATAGATTTTCTGCAACTGCCTTTACAGATCACTGTTTAACAGCCTGGGCCTTCAACATTCAGAATGTAGCCAGCATAATTGTCTCTTTTCTCATGATCATGAACCTGTGATTATTTAAAAGTCCGCAACCGACTCTGAATGGAGTCACTGTGAAGCATTACCTCTGAACTTAACAACAGCATTCACCTTATTTGACACAGTTTGGTGTTGCAATAGCTGATAACACACAAGAGCCGGAGGGAGGGGATGAGGGGGAGAAAGACATCCCAGGGAATGAGCAGCAAGTGCTTGCACAAACCTTTCTTTCAGTTCAAGTATGTAAAGTGAGATAAATGGTCAAACTGCAGACACTGTATGCAGCAGGAGCCAAAGGCTTCTCCTTAGATTGGCAGCTCCAGAAACCATCAGCACCAGATCTTCTCAGCAATTACCAGCTTGGAAATGTCCTTTCATTGATTGTGATGGACATAAACCAGCTGAGTCTCAATACCGAGAGAACAGAGGGAGGAGGAGCCAGACAGCAGGACACAAACAGCACCAAACACTGGGACCAGCTGCAGCCTTCAGGTCACACTTCCATGTCAACAACAACAATAAAAAAAAAAAAAAGTTACTTAATATTTTCCAAATACTGAAGTAATTCATCACAAGCTATAAGTGGATCTATAATGTCTGAGATTGCTGGTTGAAGATTAACTACATGTATCGCATTTCCAGTGCAGCAACTTAAATGGGAAACAAAATAGCCTGAACCTCATAGGCAAGGCACTTATTCATTCTCTGCAGTAGCAGGGCTCCCATGCTGGCCAGTCTCAGCTATGTCATTTAGGAAATCTCCATGCCAGAACATTTGTATGCATGAAGGACAGTGCTAAAGCAGGACAGTGCCAGCCTGTCGGAATTCAGCTGATGTGAGAGTCTGATC
The DNA here is from genome assembly GCA_013400315.1 of Bombycilla garrulus. Taxonomy (NCBI): domain Eukaryota; kingdom Metazoa; phylum Chordata; class Aves; order Passeriformes; family Bombycillidae; genus Bombycilla; species Bombycilla garrulus. The sequence goes on along the minus strand of VXBU01013855.1, from coordinate 1,091,110 downwards.
AAATGTACGCAGCTGCCTTCGTCTAATCTAGAGCCTGTATAGGACAAAATTACTGTGAATCACCAACTGAGACAGGAAGAGCTTGATTATTGTTGAAACATAGAGACAAACTGGCAATGAATGGATCACTACTGGAGAGTGCCTCTAAAAATATCTACTTTCCCCTGCAGACAGTCTTCAAATGGACACTAGGCTTTGCGCCTGTCAAAGGTGGCACTTTCAGAGAGGCAGAGTCGCAGCAAGCTGCCTGCACTCACACACTGTACTTGCTTCACACAGCTTCAAGATTTTCTAACAGAACAAAGACCTTTAAAATACACACCACAGAGGGAAGTCCCACACAAACTTTATAGAGAGGTGGAATTGTGCCACAGTTCCCGAAGTGTAGATGAAAATAAAAGAGTTTGAAAGTGGCTTTCAATTTCTCACTTATTACTTTTGTTTTAGCACATCTAACTCAATCTATATCTGTGTCAATTGTATCTAAAATGTGCTAATAAATAATAATTCAACCAGAATCATCCAGCAGTGGTAATGGCTGACATTTCTGTTCCCTGACTTCTGACTGTCTGCAACACAGTTGGACTCCAGCACTGCTGCTATTGCCTCAAGTCAAGAGAAATGCTCAGGTAGCAACTGTGGAGCAAGACGGTTCTGACAGGAACTGCAGTGCTGTCCCCTGTATCATCCCTTCTGAACAGTCACTTTCTGGGAACACTGATTAAATGCAGCACTTGTATGTCACAGTACCAGCTCTTCCACCAGACCTCAGGAGTGGGTTTGGGTGCCCTGCTGCAGGTGTCCAAGTCTTAGATGAGCAAGTCTGAATACAGTACACAGAAAGAGGAAAAAAAAAATCCCTCAGCATTTAAGCAAAACCTCTCATCTGACCTCAAAAAATTCTTTTCCCCACCAGTGTTCCTTCAACAAATCTAAAAATAATTATTTTCTACAGAGAATAAAGTTCAGTGCTGACAGTCTGAAAGTCTGGTACAGCCTTTTCCTCTATACACATCCAGTCAGCTGGAAAAGCACTGCCAGAATCATTTGCTTAGAATGAGGAGGGAGGAGGACATGCCTGTTCTGGTTTTCTTTTTTTTATATTATTTTTAAGGGCTCTCTCATTTTTGCAAGAGCAGTACCAAGGCTTGTCAATACACATCTATTTGAAACTGAAACCCTAACAAGCAAGAACTGATGGATACATAGCCAGCAAAATTTCAAGTTCCCTTCTGATAAAATTCCATCTTTCAACAGCTCTTTCAAGAGTTAGCTTTGCACTAGAGTGAAGGAGAGGTGGCAAGGAACATTCCCTGATGTGTTGTCAAACAAAACAACTTCTCTTGCAATATGACATGTTTGAATTCAGTTTCATGTAAATTTGAAATAAGCATGTCCCTTTTTTTCTAAGAAACAGCCAGCATTGTCCTGCATTTTTGTACTACCTATCATAGTTAATAACACTCTCAGGGTGCCCAGCTGTATTTAGCAGAAACCAGTTCAAACCCAGCACAGACAAATTCTGCCCTAGAAGTCAGATATATTAATTAGTTAATGAGTGAAGGGCTGAAGGAACAAGCTTGACAGGAAACTTCCAAGTGATGTTGTCAGGACAGGGACTCGTCTCAGCATGATCCCAGCAAGAGAAACCACCAGGGAGAGAGAAAGTTCCCTGCCTAACATGCAAGGGTTGGCCAAGGCTTTCGGCACGACAAGAGAGGAACAGAGCAAAGCAGGACTTTGCCCTGCCTGGAGGAGATGTGAGCTTCTGATCATTTAAAAAAAATAAGGAGGATGGCTGACAACTGATTAAATCAATTTCCTTTATCAGAGCTGGAGGTCTCACAATTAGCAAAGCTTAGGGCAATTACAGGACTTTCTTCCCTTCCAGGTTTTGTGGGTTTGTTTGGGCATTACTTTACATTTCTGCATTACTCCTGTGCTTTTCAGTCTAAGAAGACTTTCTGGCTGTGTGCTGAGATCTCTGCCCTGCAAGCTGGTCCATGAAGTCAGACCAGAGAAGTTTCTGCACAGTCAAGGATCTGCTCTGGGGATAGGGCTTCCCAAGATGAGGGTGTTGGAGATGCCAAGTGACAGTGAAGGAAGGCATGTACCAGGAAACCATGTACCCAGGTGAACATGTACCTTGAATTCAACATTTAAAGAGGAGATTTTTAATTCACAAACAAAATGAAGAAGGGATTGATTTTAACACCTCTGACTTGTGAGAAGGCAGAAAATCACTGCACAGAATTAGGAGCAGCTCTGAAAGAGGTAAGAAAATCCATCCTGGGGAAACATGCTACAAGGTTTGGTACTGTCCTTCCTGTTCAAGCTTTCCC
>VXBU01013855.1:1076811-1088726 GCA_013400315.1 Bombycilla garrulus | reverse complement strand
AAAAAAAAAAAATTCAAGAAAACACCACCAACAAACAAACACATGAACCCCCCCCAAAAAAAAATAAAAACCAACAATAACCCCAGCACAAGTTGATCTTTTTGAAAGAAAAAAAGTATAAACAGGTGATGTACCATTCTATGTAGTTCACATATTTCACCACTTTGAAATATGTAACATTATTTGTGCTGCTTGTGTTGGTGATGTGTCCTGACAGCATCATCTCAGATGTGATCATCACTATGCCGTGCACACATGTCAGAGAAGCCAGACCCTGCACACACACACACACCCCTCCTCCCCATTTCTAGTCAAAATAAACACAACAGGCAAAAGGTCTGAAGAGAACCCACAATTACAGAGGTGAATTGTCCTTGTTTGCAGTGAGACAGCAGTGGGGCAGCATGTTGATGGGAACCTCACCCAGACATACCCATGTTCAGCTCCAAGGGGAGATTTTACCACTTCAAAACCCACTACTGAAGTTGGGAAGCCAGGTCTTTACTTCAAAGCTGAATAACCCTCCTTCCTTCCTTTTGAGACAAGGACTGGAAGGACTGTCCACTTCGAACGAACAACACAGGCTCAGTTCTGGTCTTTGGGAAGTGGAGGACAGTGGGAGCAAAATGAGGGGAAGCTCTGCTTCGCCTCCAGCATGCTCATCTTATGCTACTGCCAAAACTCTGCACAAACGGAGACACAGGTGAACCTAGCTCACTTTGCAGGTATTTTGGATGTGCCTGTATGGGGTGATGCAGTGTCCAAACACCTGCCTTTTGTCCTGAATTCACACTATAGCCTTTCTGGTTTATTGTTCCTACAAGAAAACATGTGAATAAAAGACTTCCTTGTTCTACAGGGTGTTGAAAATATAAATATATGAAAGAAAAGATGCTCGGACCCCATAATAAGAAAATCATCCTTCTATTCTGCAAGGATTATTTTAGCAAAATTCATCTGACTGTTACAAATTTAATTTTTTTTAAGTGACAAAATGTGTGTACAAATGCATTTGAAGAGAAAAATTTATACACTCTGCTCTTTAAAAAGGACAGATCCTTCTCTGTGCTGTTTTTTCTTAAAAGTCCTTAAAAAACAATAACCTGCCCTTCAACACCACCACCCCTGAACTCTTATCCAGAGGCACTGCCATGTGCCTAACTAATCAAAGTGTTGTGTTATGATTGCTATGGAGACTGCAATCCTGCAGCTGCCTTGACATTTCATCTTCAGCTGCTTTCAAAATGCTTTCTTTTTGCCAAGGAAAACTTTTCACTATTATTAATAGTGAAGAAACAGAAGAAACATTTAGGAAAAAAAATCAGCGGAAACTGCCTCAGTTTCTAGCAACATATTTTGCTAATTGCTTTTTTCTCTCCTCTCAAGCAATTTTAAACGTTTCTGAGGCTTTAAACTAAAAAGCCTATGCTTTATTTTGTAGATCAAGTGATAATTGTGCACTACTGTGTAGGGTCACCACAGGTGGCCAGTAGCAACCTCCAGCCCCCAGGTGCAAGGGCAGCTGCCCAGCCCTACCCAGCCTCCTTAAAGGGATGCACCAAACCCATCCTCACCCTCTAAGCCACCCAAATACAGCCATCTCACTTTGTTGTCTCCCAGTTGTGCTGCTCACTCTCCTACCAGTGCTTCCATCTCCATGCACGCTTCTCCTGGAACTTTAAGGCTCTTGCAACTTCTCCTGTCTTGTGAGGAGATAAGACAGTAGAGAATACCACTAAACGTGTCTGTTTCTTCCTGCCCTAAAAGAGGGGAAGGTTACAAATTGCGAAGTACCTGGCTTGTGTGGAAGCCCCCAGGAAAGGTTTTGGGGGAGCCAAAGAGGATGCAGAGGTGGAAGACCACGATCCCCCACTTGTGGCATAGCCATAGGGGTTAGCATCTGAAGTGGCTACGTTTCATGTACAGATAGGGATGAGAAAGCACCTTACAGATTTTAAGGACATACAGAAGAACTCTGCTAACTGATGATTCATTTCACAAACAAGCATTTTTTTAATTAATTAAGCTGGTCACCCCCTTTATTTTCCAAAGAAGGGAAGGTCACAGCTTTTCTTTGATCAGGCTGGAACATATAAGAAAGAACCTTCTCTGCAGCCTTTCAAAGCACTTGCCCTCAAAGATGCTTTCCCATCCTGGCCTGCATTCGAGGATATCTCAGACAGACTGGTGCCAAGAAGGTGTGGCTGGAGACATGTTGGGGCATGGAGATGTGCACAGGGCATACGAAGAGAGATTGATTCAAAATCTCAGTAGATTGGATCATCTGCAGCTTGGCCAGGGTAGGAGACACATGATGTGTGTGTATGTTGAAAGGATTTTGACAACAGTAAAAATTAGGTTAAAACTCTGAGCCATTTGGGCTGAGAAGGAGTATGGTTTAAAATGAAAGCTTCAAACCACTTTTTAACAAATTTCCTTTAATTTTAAGATATGATGACAAATTAAAGTTAAAATCCTTTATCTGAGAAGCATGTACGCTTAACAGGAGGAAGAAGGAAAACACCTTCAGAAGCAGTCAGCTTCCTGTCTTATGCTTTTCAAGTAAAGCTGATGGCTCACAGAACGGATTTCAGATATGTATATATATAATCCCCACAGCTAAACGTCGTCTATTTTAAAAGACAAGTGTTTGCTCCCCCAAGGAATATTGTACTTAAGCTTCAGACTTTGTGATCCATATGGGTTTCATCAACTTGTTTGCCAGGAATTTAAGAAAAACAAACTTTATTCATGTTCCTTAGAGAAATTAATCCATTTCATGGTCTGCGCAAAAAGAAATACAGCTTCAGAAAAAAAAAAATAAAAAAGGCCCAGGGCATTCCTGGAACTGGAAGGTCAGAGAGCCAAAATAACAGATCCACATAATATGAGAAATTAGTGTCTTGCAGTGGCATCATTATCAGCACTGGAAGTACAGGGTTCCAGATTAGAATTCGATTTCATGTCACATCCCATAAAGGACCTGCAAACATGAAGTGCTTTCACAAGCCCTCCTAGAACCAGGCCCTGCCACTGCTCTGAGAGCAGCATTTACTTTCAGCCTAAAGATGATGTATACAGCACACTAGAAGCACATGTGCCTGGAGACTTATCTTTGAGGAGCTAAAGTTAGATGAGACCTATTCCATATTACCCTGTAACATGCCTTGGTATATTCATTTCTGTGTAAAGAATTTAGTTGTATAACCCTAGGTTTGGTTTTCCAAGCTCGATAAAAACCTGTGGACCTAATTTATCAGTATTTTGTTTTCTATATCACAAAGAACTGGCAGTTTCTGCAAGATGTGTTGATATACATTGCTGCTGCAAACAGAGGCATTTATCTCCAATGACACTTGCTTTAAAAGTACAGTCTAATGCAGGAAATAAAAATTCTGATTCATTCTTCAAGCAGATTAATCTTTATACTGCCCAAATTTAAATAGGCAGCCTAAAATTAATGCATTGCAAATCCTTATGGTTGCAACATTATTGTATGGTACCTCCCCAGCTTTTAATGAAAGCTGTATTTCTCCTCTGCAAGTGGTTTGTTACATTGAATTAATGTTGCATTTGAACCCTTTCAGTAAGTCAAGTTGCATTACTCACTCATATAGCATTCTTGGCAGGCATCAAAAGACATTTTTAATACTTAGGAACTGCGAGATTGAGCCAGACAGTGATCTGATGTTTAAAACAGGACTAGGCACCTTAACTCAAAATTGCAGCAGAGGGAAAAAAAAAACCAAACCAAAAACTATTTAGGTGCCTAAATAAAAAGGCGCCTACTGTTGGAAAATGTTTCTATATATCCCTGCATCCTGAACAGACTACAATAATTCAGCCTTTTCTTCACATGTTACTGTGAAAAATAACTTGTGAAACCACAATTATTCTTCAAACAATACTGAGAAAAAACCCATAGCTGATCTGTTCTTAGAAAATGAACCTGATCCATTTTAATGGTGCGTGTGGGACCTGCACAGCCTGATGCTGGCAGGGAGGGAGGGACTGTTCCCGTCTGTGCCCAGCTGTAAAGGCCTCAGCAGCATTTCCTCCATGCCTTTCTCTGAGCAGCATAAAGGGACCAAATCACGTGAGCAAATCCATGGTTACCCCTGCTTAGCATTCAGGCAATGACACTTGGCTTGCTTTTCTCATGGCAACAGCCTCCCTCAGATGCATTCAACCTCGTGGCTGTCCACCTTTCAACGAGTCTTCAGGTGCCTCATGGATAGACACTAAGAAAGTGAAAAGTCTCACACGTCATGGGTTAATTTTTATGCTGATGATGACTGTAGCTGTTTATTTTTTAACCAAATGTCTGATACACAGTGCAACTGGCTGAGCACATAGCCAGAAACAGACCACAGGAAATCTCTTTGACATCCAGGTTGGCAGAATTGTTAGCATGGGTCTGCATTTAAGTTATTTTTTCTTTTTAAATTAAAAATAAAAAGGTTGTGAGATCTCAAGGAGAAAAGCGGATGCTACAGAAAAAACCAAAACCACAAATGGCCAGTTTCTAAGAAGAGACATCTATGAATAGCACAGGCATAAATAACTTTTTCCATTTATCTGAAGGATTATTGTGGCTTTTCACCCCAGTTTATTTCAGCGGAAGTAAAGACAACTCTGTAATACCAAGCAAATAAACCAGCCTAATATAAAATGTTCACTAGAGATAAGAAAGTACACTAGGTTATTTATTGCTGTATTTTTATATTTTGTTTCTGTTCTCCTTTGATCTGTGCTAACACAGGCATTAAACTGACAGCTTAGGGTCACAATATGCACCAGGATATTGAAAGGCAGTCATGTATAAGGGAGTATCAAATTGTTCGTTTAGAGCAAGTTACAAGTTTTGGTTAATCAGTTTTCCAGGGCCTAGCTCCATCCATAAAGATAAAATGTTTACTGGTTTTTAAAAAGTTATTAGGTAGAGAAACTGTCTAATGCTCCTGGTGCGCTCTTGTTTTTTTAAGGTGTAAACATCTGCAGCAGATACCAGGTTTGATTCTACTTCCAGTTACAGTGGTGTAACAAGAATTGCTTCACAGACAGCAGAGGAATTTCAGCAGTAAATGAAAAAAGAATAAGGCTCATTGTGCTTTTAATTTTGTTTCATGTAGGCAAGAGGGGAGAAAATTGATTTTAGTCCCAGCCTTTTTTTCTCATACATGTCACTGATGCATTTTCAATCCTTGGAGAATTGGTGAATGTGGGAATACAGGCTCTAATACAAAACACTTGGCCTGTTTTCAGTTCCTAACACATACTCCAGAGTTCATGTTATGGTTATCAGAAAGAATCTATGAAAAATGAAGCTGCACACAACTGCAGACCATCAGCGTGGCTTAACCCCGTCAGGCGGGGATGAAGCAGGAAGTGCTTTGTGACACTGACTGGCAGAAATACAAACTGATGAAGAAAACACGCGGCAGGAAAGAGGGTCTTAGATGGTGAGTTAGAGCCGGAGACATTAACTACAGCTATACTCTGCCAGGGCCAAGATCAGAGGAGCTTGACATACTTGTTAAAGGTTTCATCAAAAGGATTAGTTCCAGCAGCTTTTTTTAACCTTTCCTACAACACAATTCACCCAAAGGTGGCCAAGGGCAACAAGGGCTGCCCTGTGAGATAACATTTTTAATTGTACAAATGCCATTCTTGATGTCATAATCCCTAGGTTAATGCAGTTGCAGGTCCTGAACAGATGTGGTGTAGGCTGCCCTGTTCTACAGAGAGGTGGCCACGCAGGCAGTGAAGATGGCCGCAGTTCAGAGAGGAGTTTAGCTACTGCCTTGAGTGTTCTCCTACACTTTCCCTACATATTTTTGCACTGTAATGAATGGTCTCTGCCCATATGTAAAGCAAGCAAACAAATAAAAATATTCTTCATACAATATGTTACCAAGAAATCAACAGTCAAGTATAGCCACTGCCTAATGGCACAACTCATAGACAGGGCAAGGTAATCTGTGAATGAACAAAAGAAAGAAAAAGGGGAAGAGCTCAGAAAACATCTGGATCCCACCATGCTAAATATTACACCTTGTTGTACTTTAGCAGGGCTGATTAATAAGAAATAAGTTTCAAAAGGAGAACGCTGACATCTTCTTTAAATTCAAATACACCTGCTAAATTTTAGCAGAGACCATATTTTGCACATTTTGGAAAGAATTTTTTGATGGGTTTCTGGATGAGGTACTCTCTTCCATCTTAAAAAAAACAAAAACACAAAACCCCAAACATTTCTTAAAAGAAATGTTCACACCACACAGTTCAAAGAGAAAAGTTTTCTTCACTTTTAAACAGAACAAATAGTTTGCTCCATGTGCTAAGCTGCTGCCTATGTCACCAGTTCCCAAGCAGAAAATCATGTCTTGTTGATGTGACACAAGACTGTGAGGGTTACAGATCAGTTAAATAAAGGAACTGAATCTGAGCACATTTTATATGGGACCAGCTTGCATATTTCTGCACAACATTTCAAATATCTGCAGCATGGTACAGAGTAATTCAGAAACATTCATTCACATCAGGGTGGGAATGGGCGAAAAGCTGCAGGTGAGGACACTCTCTAATAAAGGGCAACCCCTTTTTGTGTGTCAGAATTTGGGTTGTGTGCCACTAGGAGGTGCAGCAAGTTGGGTCACTGTCATATAGGCTTTAGAAAAGCTAGGGAAAATCAACAATAGGTCATATTCTCATTTTGTATGTCATCTGTGTGCCTACTAAAGAGGTTTTGCCCCACTCAGATGCAGGAATTGTGATTCACCATCTTCTGCCCTTAGACCTCACTCATTAGGGGTAACTCGATGTCTCACAAAACTGAAGGGTAACTTCTGAGGGATGCACATTTCTCTGCCAATGACCACAATCTTGTATCTCACATATGACTGAGGAGTTAAAAGATCATTGGAATGATGCTTTGACTATCAGAAATATGGTTCAAATTTTGGACTTCTGGGTTATTAAATCCTCTCTTGAACCATTTCAGTTCTACACACCAGTTCAACCTTATGCATCCCTAATTCATCGGTGAGGTACTAATGCAGTTTATTCTTGCAAGGCATTGCACAGAATATATCTCTTTATGCAAGCATGACTTCACAGTCATTAGGGCTGAAATTGCCACACAAATCCCATCCTGAACTGCTCTGCATCGCTGCACCTAGCAGCATTTGAGAAGGAAAGCCGAGTGTTTGCAAGAGATATGTAAAAGGAGGATTATTCTTCCTGAATACTGGATAAGATAGGAATAAAGACAAAAATAATCATACAAGAAAAGGATTACTTAGTGCGGTGGAGCCAATTTACTCAAGAAAATGGGTGGAATTGCAAAGGGAAGGCATTATTTCAAATAGGATTTGGGGGAAGGCTAACAGGTGCTGGGGAGCACTCAGGTCAGATAAAGACATCTGCTAGAGACGTCAGGAGCACAAAGGTAACTCTGTGTCTGGGAGTAGAGGGTAGGATGAAAATGACAACTGAACAGGAAATGTGGAAGACTGGGACTGCAGAGGTACATCCCAGTAAAGAAACAGGGTATCAGATGGCAGAGTAAAATACAAACAGACACACAAAAACTGTGAATGCAGACACTTGTGAGGAGCCTGGAGAGGAAAAAAAAAAAAAAAGAGAAGAAATTTAAAAGATAAAAAAAAGAAACAGGTGCACTAGAAGGCTGGATGGCTGGCACAGAGGGATGATGATAACCTAAAAGCGTTTCTGAAATGTGACAGGGTGGTAATATTAAGGAACAATATCCTTCCAACAGTCTTTGTAAGTGAATGAGATGTCTTTTGAGATGCTTTCAAGCTCCTATACACACTGTAGAGTTTACTCTAAATGCAAGCTGACCTATTGGCTACATTGCATAGGAGATCTGATGGGATGTTTTCAATGACCCTGTGACTAAAATATAGAAATGAACCAGTGTAATATAACATATGGGCAGATCAGCTTGCACAGATGAAGCAATTTATACCAGCAGTTCTGTGAGCTTTTAAGTCATTGAAAGCTGATCTTTTTCCTTTAACAAATGTGTGACTAGATTTAGTCAACTAACCACAAAAATATACTGAAACATATGTATTCATACATTTACATGAGTGAAAAAAAGAGTTAAAAAATAAACTCCAGAGCTTTTATGCAATATACTTTTGTTTAGTACAAAGACACAGAATCCTTTCAGTTAATTGCATGTTTGATCATCAATATCCTCTTTTGCAAGCAAACACTCCCACGTAAGAAGTTCAAATAAGGCACTTCTGAGTATAGAAGCTTTAAGCTACTTTCAGTTTACTTAGTCAGATAATTCTACATGTTGGAGTTCATCTTTCTCAGAACAAGACTTATAAATAACCTCTGTGATGAACTTTAATAAAATGCAATAAGCAGAGCCAACAGTGTAAATGGAAAGTAAACACACAGGATCAGTAGTAGTATCATATGATACAACAGGATTTATGAAACACATCTCATCAAAACACTTGACTAGTTTCAAAACTGTCTATATCTAGAATATGTGCAAATTCCCACTGTCTACAAGAGAATTTATTTTCCAATAGGTGAACACAACTTTGCTCCTGATTTCTGTGCCAATAAAGGTTCATAAGACAAGGATCCATTTCCACTTATTCTGTGGCAAAAGTCCCATCTGTAGTAGTGGAACAGGACAAGGCGGCCACCCAAACACTCCTGAGGTGTCCCACACACCCTTCTCAACCTCAGCAGGGGTACCTCCTTTCTGCAGGTGATTCTTGCTCTTTCCATTGTCCACATAGGCAAAGGAACAGTGCTTTTAACCTTAGAACTTGGAGCCTAAGTGCACCAGAAATCACAAGAAGTGCCTAAGTCTGAAGCACAGTGTGCATCCCTCCATGTGAAATTCATGGCCAAGAACTTGGATGTCTCTTGGATCCAAGAACCATGTCTCTTGGATGACTGCTATTAAACCATCTATTTCTCACTAGTGGCAGTCAAAAGAGGAAAGAAAGGTCTCATATTTCTGACATGCCCAGAGAATACTCTGCTGGGCTTTATGAGAACAAAGGCAGCAAGATTTATCCAGCTCTGGGGGGTGGTTTCATAAATGTGACCCCAACCAGCAGCAGGTATTTCTTTGGAACCTCAAAGTCAGTGTTTCATTTTCCAAATTAGTGCCTAAACCACACTGTCTCATAGGTATTTCCTTAAAGCTAGCTAAGCTTTTTCATTCTATACTGACTTCTGTGCATCTGCTTTCTGGCACTTTCTCTCCTTGTGGTTTGATTTCACTACTGACAGAGACACAGATTCCTCTAATCTAATGTCAGCAGGCAGAAAGATGAATGTGTAATCCAAGCTGACCCTCTCAGCTCCCTCTAGGTAAGCAGAGAGGAATTGGTGTTTTCAGACACAGTCCTTACCACAACAGCCCCATCTCAAACATCAGGCTGGATCCACTTTTAAAATAAACTTATAAAATAATCAAGGTAAAAGGAAATTGTGAAATATGGTACCAGTTAGAAATTTCCCGAGTTTCTACTCAACAACATGAAGAGGTTTTTGAAGGCTTTACCTAAATCTTTAACACCAAGTGGATGTAAATCAGTTGATTCCTGTGACTGTAGAATCTGAATGCATTATCTTCCAGCTCAAGGCCATATAAGGCCTCCCAGTCCCAAACAATGAATATTAGAAATGGCAAGAGCATCTGCAACTCAGAGCCAAGCACTGACAATGTCTGAAGTCAAGCTAAAAATACAGCCCCTGTCCACATCCCAAACAAGGCAGGCAACAAATGCAGATTATTATAGGGGATAGAGTGGCGGGGATGTACAAACAAGCAAGACACAACATTATACACAACATTGCTTCTCTCGCATGCTGACTGCTACTTCCTTTCCTCGCATATCCTGGAATTTCCTACCATTTTTTAGCCATTCTACATTCATCCTGAAAGAAGTTTAACCAAGTTCAAAAATTCATGTCAGACTGGGTTTGGCTGCCTTTTTCCAGGCTTGTGTCATGTAACTCATTAACTCTAATGTTTTTTCGTCAGTTCTTGTTGAGTAATGCAGTGCCCATTCAGGTTTCTCTTATAACCCCTTATTGACACATTCCTAGCACATTGCAAAAAGTTCCCCTATGTCCAGAGTCATCAGATCAGTCACTCCCCAGTTCTTTGTGAGACAGACTCCTGCTTTGGCTCTCCTTCCTCTTGCAGAAGCAGTAGGAAGGAGACTTCAGTGCCCAGAGATCAATGTTGGGAAACGCATTCTGTAACTTTGGAGCAAGGCCATCTTTCTTCAATTGATCTTGTTTCTTTACATAAACTAAACCAAAGTTTGTTTAACCTCTTATTCAGAAACCTCTAGTGGTAGATTTTCATAGCCTCTAGTCTAGTTTAGCATTTAGTCACCCTTTATATCAGGAAGGCTTTTGGCCAAAATAATTTCCACTCTAGTTTAACAAAATTATTGAAATTATTGATTTTTCCAATGGACCTGAAAAAACATATTAATTTCCTCCTTTTGGAGGTTAAATTTAAATGCCATAATCACTTTCCCCTCTTCCATTGCCTCTTCCCATGTTATGCTGAGAATCAGCAAATAGTTGTAGCAAGTAAAAACTGTCACATGTACTAAAGGCAGAAGCATCATTCAACATTTAAAGAAGTCCCACGTGTGGCTTTGTGCTGTGGAATGTTTTGAGGAACTGTTGCAAGTGTCTTTGTATTAACCTGGCTATTGTCTGGGTACCTTGACTTTCAGCTGAGAACAACTTTTGTTTGCTCATGGTAGGATATAACTTGTCTAAATATTAAGCATATAACATATAGTCAGCTAGCCTAAGCACACTTACTAGTCAAGCATACTGCCTGGGCTATCCCTGAATGAAGGAGAGAAGAATCCCTGGAGAGAGAGAACAATCCTTATTTCAGACCATTCCTCTTGAGTGGGATGATTCCATCACCCCTGACCACAGAGTAACCATCAAGGATGAGTTTAATTTGGAGTGAGAGAGATTTTAGCTTAGCAACCAACTCTGGGATCATAAATCGTGCTTTGACATGTCTATTTCAGAAAAAAAATTGTGGTTTTCAAGTGCAGACTTTTCAGGAGGCACAAGAAAGTTTTTACCACTTTTCAATCCATGTCCCATATGGTGCTGTAGGACATCAGCCTGATCCTACCCAAAGTATGTTGGGGCCCCATCCTGTTTAAGTACTGTTTTTGCACAATTCTGCAAGCAGTGCATGAGTGTCCTGTAGCACCTGTGGGAATTTACATGATCTGTATGGAAACAAGGAATTGGGCACATTAAGTTACAGGAAAAACTTTTAATTGGCTCTGGCCTGGTGAAGGCCATAAGGTTAGAAAGTGTTTAGCTCTACTGGTACATGGTTTGCTTCTTACAGCAAAAGCCATGTTAAAAAAAAAACAAAACAAAAAAAAAAAAAAAAAAAAAAAACCCAAAAAACAAAGCAAACCAAACACCTTTTGTGAGAGTTACTTAAAGTTTACATTTTTCTTGCAGCTGACTGAACGAAACCTGCTAAATATTTTCCGAGTGCTTCAAGGCTACAAAGCTAAAAACCACCAGTGGGAATTTCAGGCGTGTAACAGTTTACTGTTGGATCTCCACGAATTCCTGGGTGCTGAATCGCCTACTAGAAGGGAAAATATATGAGTGGCACTAAGGAGGTGGCTTAGCAACGAGCAGGCTGGCAGCTTCGAGTNAAAAAAAAAAACAGCAGCTCAGCTCTTTCCAAGCCCAAGAGGATGGTGGTGGGGGGGGAGTGTTCAAATACACTTCCTGGCACTGTACCCTGCAATTTAATTTGGTGCAAAAGAGTGTCTTAAAGCATCAGTCTATCTCTGAATAAAGAAATGGGGATATGGTTTTGTAGCTGCACCAAGAGT
>VXBU01013855.1:1024807-1076707 GCA_013400315.1 Bombycilla garrulus | reverse complement strand
TTTCTTTCTTTCTTTTTCTTTTTTCTCCTCAGTACTGAATGCAGAGAGGAAAAGGCAGGCAGATGCATGTCATAAATAAACCCAAAGCGAACAAAGAACAGATGTCCCGAGGAACTTGCTGTCTCAGTATTTGGAGCACAAAGAAATGAAGTAAGCACAGCCCTTCATAGAGGAAGTCCTTCACTTCCTCAAGAAGTTCGAACATGCTGAGAAAGCAAAACAATTTCACAAGGTCAGAGTATACAGGCTTCTAATCCTATGAAAGTAGTATATGTTCTGCCACAAGTCCAGAGTCAACAGAGCTCTCCTTTAACATAAGTACAGTATAGTTGAACCACGGGCCTATAGTTAAACCATAGCCTAATACCAATTATCACTTTGGAATTCTTTTAGAAAGTGTTAGGAGTTTTCTTGAAAGATTAAAGAAAAGATTAGGAAAAAAATTATCTTGGTTGCTCCTTTTTTTCCCCCTAGCTAATTCAATGCATTATGAATTATATGGATCTTAACATTCTTCAGACCTGGGCAATAACACACGGAAAACCTGCAAGTATTTCTGAGCACTGTCTGCTTTGAAACTCTGATTCATGGTTATTCATATACTGTAAAAAACTTGTAAAACAGAATGAAAAAATACACAGCTCTCACCATACATCACAAAGAAAGGTTGTAGGATCTGCTCTGTTTACTCTGCATTAAAAGCAATAGTTTTACTTCCCTTTCAGCAAATCCCCTGAAAACAGACCTGTGAGTGACTGCAGCATTAGGGGTGTGGAGCAGAGCCAGACACCTCTGTGCTCCTGGGGCTGCTGCTGCCCAGCACAGGGGCTGCAGGCAGCAGCAGTGGAGCCACCAGGAGACAACAGCTGGGGAGGCAGGAAGCTGGGGGGACAAACCGCTCCAAGCAGCACAGCTCTGGCCACAAATATTTACTGATAAGTGCTGCTGGATTGATGATGGTCCAGGAACATAGGAAAGGAAGGATCTGGAAAGAAGACGTCATATCTTTTATTAGGCCTAACCACTGGAGAAAAAAATAAAGACAAGATTTCATGACCTAAAGCTGAGCTGTTATATCTGGAAGTTGCCTATTTTCTCAGAGTCTAAATAAAAGACATTGCCTCTCCATGCCACTCTTAGTTCATAAATATTTCCAGATCAGTGTTTTTTGCTATTACATTTTTAATCCAGCCTTCCAGAAAGCTGACAGGAAAATAAAAATTAAGAACCCACCAATTGCAAGTTGGATGGAGATGTAAATAAATAAATAGACTGAAAAATTGTTATAAGCCTAAGAACCACATGGTCCTTGCCAGTGGCAGTTTTTGGACTCAGGCATACACCTGTTTTGACAGCTCTCAGTTTTGGCATGTGCTGGGGAAAAGAAAAAGGAGGGAGGTGGTAGCTGGAGTTCCCTGCTTGCCCGTCGTGGTGTCACAGCAATTGACAGACTGGAATGCAGACAGAGCTGAATCTCACTTCCAACTATGGTGGAAGATGGCCAGGAGGGACAGCAAGGACATAGGATGTGCAGTGCACAGCAGAGCCATGACTCCTCAAGGTGTGAGTCTGGCCCAATGCCTCAGGCAGCCTCTCTCCATGAACCATATGTAGGGGCTTTGTTCTTATTTTCACTAGATTGTCACTCATGCTTGTCCCCACATCCCACTTTTGATCTTTTTGTTATTTTACCTTCTCTCTGCATCTGCTCCTCTGCACCTCCCTGCCCCAATGCACTGCCAGAAGCCCCTGCCCAGCTCTGCTCTTGTTCCTCTGTCTCTCCCTCGGCACATCCACTCCAGAGCCTTGTTAGCTCTTGCTCCAGCTCTGGACAAGAGCTGTTAGGCCCATCTGGAGCTCCTTCCCCACCAGCAGCAGACTGTCCTCAAGGCAGTGCTGCTGTGCCAGGGGACAGAGAAGGATGGCTTCTCACCCGCAGGGGACGGCTCCTCCCAGCCCCAGCTCCTGCTCACCGCTCAGCCTCCCTATGTGTCACCAGTAGTGGTGAAGGCTGCAACCAGCAAACGTCCTTTGACTGAGACATATTAGACCACAGACACCTACTTCCCATGGGACATCTTTTTTCCACATAGCTCAGATTTTCTCACAGACGAAGGGTCTCTCTCATCACCATGAGCAGGGAGCAGTGTGCTGCAGTGGGAAGCAGAAATGAGGGACCGTAGGGGCCAATTCGTTTCTCTGCATGCAGGAGCAATGCAAGAGGTAGGACCAGGCCTCAGTTTTGCAAAATGCCCAAGAAGAAACTCAAAGCATTATGAAAAATCACATCTATAACTATGTGGCTCCGTCCTTCCCTTATTCATCTTTTCCCTATAAACACATATCTTCTTACAGGTTGTCACAGCTGAAATGATAGTATTCACCCTAAAAATGCCACAGAGAAAAGCTACAAATACTGTTTATTCTTAGAGCATGTTTTTATTTCTTCTGGTAGAATTTAAATATTTTTCTACAATTAGATTTCAAAGGGTTAACTTGCTATGATACGTAAAAAAAATAAAATAAAAGCTTACAGCTACTGAGATAGTATCAGCCCATTAAACATAGGTAAGAATATGAGAGGGAAAGAGAAGGGAGCAGATATTATATATGTAAGGAAAATTAAAACTCAGGATGTTGGGCGTGGGGGGAATGTGCTTTGAAGTACAAAAGTTCCATTGTTAATGTGGGACAAAACCTCCCCAGTATGGGACAGAGATAAAAAGGAGGGAGTTTCTAACAGATCAAGGTCAACCAAGATATATGAATAACATAAATGCTATTAATCTTGTACAGCATGAATCAGAGAATTGCAGCAGGGTATAGCTGTGTGGCGGAGTTCATGGCATGAGCGTTTTATGCCACTTTGTATTAGATAATGAGCGTATTCATTACAGACTCCTACACATCATCCAAACTGGCAGAGAAGGAGCTTTAAGGAGCTTGAGAGAACAAATCAAAGAGCTGGATCTAAAGCTTGGAAAGGTAATAGGGACGTTCAAATACTGCCCCAAGTTTAGATATTTGCAGGCATCCATACAATCTGACTCTGCAGGAAATAGCGTGAGAAAGAAGCTCTTGCTTGGACAGCTTGCTGCTTATTATTTATCATGCTGCCTCTGTCATAACAGCTGATTTTACCAATTAAAGGAAAAAAAAAAACAAAACAAAAAAACCCCAAAACATAGAGCACAGGACAACACTACACCAGAAAAAGTCTTCCTTGCCTTTTTTTTTCCCTCTTTTTATTTCTCATGGCTGCAAATTCAGAGGCACAAAGAGAATCAATTTTCATCTTGGAGGGCTTAATCTAAACATAGTTGGGAAGCAAGAGACTGAGCCATATTAGAGTCAAAAAAGTACATAACCAGATGTAATTCTGGTTTCGCATGTTTCATTTCCACACATTTTAGTCCCCTGGAATTCCAGAGACACATGTGTTCCACAGGAGAAGCTTAAAGAATAATTTATCTTGGGAAGAAAGGAAATTAAAATGTATACAAGTATGTATATAGTTTTGACAATAATCTGCAACCAGATTGTTTGCAGTAGTTTGCACTTCAATTTATTTATTCCAAACAAACATTTTAACTCAATGGCATGGATCTATGTAGCATGTTTTCCCTAACTGTTATGCTTTCAGATTTTTGAAATAAAGCTGAAATACAGTTGGGACCACATTAAAATTCCAAAACCAACTAATTCTTTCTCCTTGAGGTTAGCAAGGTTTTCTCAGCGTGAATCTAGACTTGCATTCAATTCTACATTTTGGTGCCATGTAATCAATGGAAAAGGGCAAGCCCCGTAATGGGACCAGCTCTCCACAATGAGTACATCCAAACTTAAAAAAAGAGATTTTCAAAGAGGGGCTGGTTGCTTGTATGCAGTAGCATCTAGAGGCTGTATTGCATTTGGAGCTCTTCTGCAGCACTCTGTATATGCATATATATACATACATATATACGTACATGCTCTGGGTGTGTACATGTGCACTACCCGTGCACATATATGTGCACTGTATGCATATATATTCATACAATACAAACTGCTTCTCTACCTGATCCTGAGGAGATACATTATTTGAGTTTAGTGAAGGGAAGCTGGAACAGGGGAGTAGGGGCAAAAGAAAAAGCAGAAAGGGCTAGAATGGATCAAGGTAAACCGCCCCTCAGGAAACATCTGAAGACTGCTCAGGGGCAATGACAGTACTATGATTCAGCTAATTTACAAAATGGGCTTAAGCAGGACAAGAAGAATAATGGCTGATCAAAGAATAAGCAGCAGATGGGTTTCAAAACTGTCAGTAGAATTATCATTTTGTATAGGGAAAATCAGGTGAAGGCAAGATTCAGTCAAGATTTAGACCCCCAAACTCTCCTTGCGGCTAACTATACCCAAGTAGCCAAAGGATCCTGAAAGCCTGTACGGGACAGCAGCACCAAAGCCTGGGGATCCTCCTTGGAGCCTCCCTGGTGAGCCTGGGAGCTTCCAGAATCCCTTGCCTTGAGCATAGTGCTCTCCATGAAGAGGTACCCATCTTCTGCATGGGCTCGGCAAGCTGCTGCTTCACATCCTGCAGACCTCACCTCTGCTACTGAATATAACAGACCTGGGAAATTAAAATGCTCTGCCTCTTGAAAGACGTGCTTGCTGCATCCAGGGTCCCCCCTGGGCACACTTCTCATGACCTTTACACACAATTTTAGTTCAGCTGGTGTGAGCATGGTGCTAATAATGCCACAACTGTGGGTTCAATCCCTGTACAGGCTATTCACTGAAGAGGTGGTCTCAATGATCCTTGTGTGTCACTTCCAACACAGAATATTCTGTGATTAAGTGAATGTCTCTGGAGAAAATGATTCAGGCTTCACCTACAAAGCTTAGATAAAGAGCCCATGGTGAAAAGAAGTACCTTTGCCACTCAAAGTACCTTGCCCTTCTCCCTGGGCACCTTATGGCAGGACAGGCCATCAAGAGTGTGAGTTGGAGGAGAGGAGTTGGGGTGGCTGAAAAAGCTCTATTCTTCAGTCTCATTGTCAGGGCATAAAGCTGAGAAGAGGGAATCAGAAATATCAGACCAGTTTCCACAGTTTTCAAGTCACTGCATGTCTTACATAGGACTCATCCCCAGTCTCCTTCCATTTCCTAAAAATCCCTAGCTATACCAAACAGGTACCCTCAGGGAGCTGTTGCTCATACACAGCTGGGCTGGTCTAAGTAAGGGGAAACTAAGGCAGCCTCTGTTTCTGTAGAGGGAAGAAGCACCATGAGAGGAGGATCAAGAAATGTCACACTCCCATGAAGAATTGAAGTGTGTCAGAGCATCTTCTTTCCAGATGTGGAGAACAAAACTATGAATGCTTCACTTCTGACAGCAGCCCCACAAAGCTGGGTAGACAGTAAGGGACAGATAAATGTTCACTCTTGCCTCGCCATACGGACATTTAGCCAGGGCACAAGAACAAACAAACAAAAAATTGGCAATATTCATAGTTGCACAGTTATAGAGTTGTGAATGCAACATTTGGGGGTTTTCAGTATAATTACTACATTCCATCTATTTGGATTTGTTAGACCAAAAAACACCTCTCTCAGAAGCTTTTACCTCATAGTTAAATATAGTGGTGAAGCAGTTAACATAGTTTTATGCATCACCGTGTTGGCATGGGGTTTTTATCTTTTATTGGCACCATTTTATCCCTGGAGACAATAGGAGATTGTTCTCGCTGTGTGTAAAAAGATCTTGTTCTGGCAAGTAGGGTTTTCCCAGTCAACAAGTTTGGAATCCTTGGTAAGGGAGAAAAAGGCCATGTTGGGACTGGCCTGTTAAGCACCTCCTCACCGCAGCAACCACTGTGCCATTCACTGCTCACAGGGCTGCTGCAGCTCAGAGCTGCTCAGAGCCCCTGCCTGTAGCCCAAAGAGCTGAAGGATGGAGCTCCAAGCCTACAAACCTCTGCTGTACTGTTATTACAAAGATGGGACAAAAATCTAGATATATTTCTCTAGACACAAACTGCACTGTAACTGCTAGAAACTGTGCAGCTAGAAGAAAATAGGTGTGCTTAGAAGCCTTTTTCTTTGCTAAAACCCACAAAATACATATGAAAATAAAGGTTCTGATTCCCTGATTTGGATGCTTTTGTGTACCCCTAAAAGTCGTAGAGGATTTTCTTTTTCACTCATCTCTTCCTGGTTGTATATATACTGCAATACACAATTAGAGCAGTCAGAAGCATTAGGGATAAGCAGGTATTTACATCAGAGATGTATATACGTGATTATGTGAAAATGGTAAAGCTTTATCTCCATCTTTAAATAAATATTATGCTTCATCCACACCCAAAGTATTGAAAGAAAGCTGTTTTAGTGTAAACAATTCGTTTCCTGGCCAATCATTCAATTTTTTTGACGACTTGCTGCTGAGAAATTCAGAATCTGTACTGTAGACTACACCTTACAAATTTTTATCAGTCAGATAAGCCACCCAAAAATCACCCAGGCACTGCAGTTTATTTGTAGTCATACCACAAAATTTGGAGGCCTGGTATTTCAGTTGCTCTTATTTGCTACAGAGGCTATAAAATGATTTAGTTGCTACCAGGTTTGACAGCAATTAGGAATACAGGCATGAGCGATGGCAGCCTCTGTTGTATATTTCATGAGTGCCCACAGCTCAACCCTTCTGCAAAACATGCCTCAGATCTCAGATTACACTGGAAAAGAAAGTCTCTAGTAGTTAGAGCTGCAGTCAGCTTTCAAAATGTTTACTGAGCATAAGGCAGTGCAAAAGTGATTACAGACCCAACCAAACCCCCAGGCTCTGCGATGATAGGAAGCGCCCAGAAGGTCAGAGATGAGCTGAGATCCTACAGCCATGACTATTTTCCAGATGAACTGAAATTCATCATCTTGCAGCAGA
The DNA here is from genome assembly GCA_013400315.1 of Bombycilla garrulus. NCBI lineage: Eukaryota > Metazoa > Chordata > Aves > Passeriformes > Bombycillidae > Bombycilla > Bombycilla garrulus. The sequence goes on along the minus strand of VXBU01013855.1, from coordinate 1,069,785 downwards.
CAGAAAATGAAAAGTTATCTCCTTGCCCTGCAGGGATCAACCTGCAGCTGCACTTCCCTTGTTGCCTCTCCTCTGCAAGGCCCAGCAAGCTATGGATGTGTCAATAAATTCCTTGGGTTTTTTCATTTTACTTAAGTCTTGAAAATAAACTACAGAAAGAAATTAAAAGGCATTTTTCCAAAGCAAAATGAGACTTGAAGAGCAGCGTCCTTAATGACATTGAAACAAACCAAACTGTTTTGGGGCATATGACATGCTCAAGCGGCTGTGCTTCGGCCTTATCTGCAAAATGAAGGCAGTAGAGCTTTTATTCAACTGCTAGCATGCTGGATTTGGGAGACACTGGTTCAGGATGTGGAATCCTTAGCAGTTGTCTCAAGGGAGAGGATCCTGCCTGCCCTGACAAAGCAGCCCTGTTCTGCCAAGCTCTGCTCCTGGAGCTGTTCCACTCCTTTGTATAAAGTAATTACTTAAATATACATTGAACAAAGAGAGAGGGAAATTACTTAAAGGCCTATCAGTTAGACCTGCTGGGAGGTAAAACAAACCAGTAAATAGTTCATTAATGATGTTGCTATTTCAGAGATCTAATAAATTTTTATTGGGTAAGAAAGAAGTCATCATGAGGGACTGGGAAAATAGCCCCCAGACAATTTGTCACTTGGGGGTACTGTTTTGGCATAGCATAACTGTCATGTTTCAAATGGCTACAGATTAAAAAAAAATCCCCTGCAGGCAAAATGAGAATTGCAGCTTCCCCTGGCAGGTGTTTTAGGGGCAAAATTTTTGGACAAAATGGGAAGTGGGGTTTGTTTCAGAGCCTTGAAAAGGCTCACATCTTAAAAGAATTACAACTGAGGCTTTTAAGGAGCTCAAGTCAGACCACATCTTTAATAAATTAGATAAACTGCAGAGTTCCTGAAATAATTGTATTAAGTGCATCCTCCCTGCTTTATTTGGAGGCTCTGGACCCTGGGCAGGGTACCTCTGGCTCCCACCAATGTCTATTACAGCTCCTTTGCTCACTCGCACTGCAGCCCAGGAAGAGGTGGAGACAGACAGATGGTCTGAGAGCAACTTAGACACCACAAAAATTAATAATAAGCTCCTACATTTCCTGAGATATAAGAATGGAAGACAACCACAATGTTCAACGGTGACGCATCATACTCCCCAAGTCTTAAGGCAGGAAGTGGCAAATACAGCTTAAAGAATCAAGTGCGATCAGAAGTAATGACCATGTCTCACAGAACTTTATGCCCACAATATTTTCAGCTTCAAACCACAGCAAAGGACAGGAGGATGGCTAGCCCCAAAGGTAAGCTAATGTGACACAATATATGTTGTTGGAGGATTTAGACAATGCTGCTGTAGAAAGTGGTGACACAGTGCCCTGAGGAGGGCTCCTTGTCCCACCTCTTTCCTAGCCATGTAGAAATCTCCCTCTGACTTCCAGAGCCTTAAAACTTCACCATCTGTTCTCACTTGAGAAAAATTCTCATTTTATCTTTTCCATTTGTATTAAATAGTTTTTAAACTGGAGGGGCTTAACATGCAGGCTGTGCAATAGCATATGATACAGTTAATTTCTCTCACCATCTAATGTTAACAACATATGGAGGCTGGCCTGAGCTGCCAAGGACATAAATCTATCCTTGCCTCCTGGTTTGTTCACTGCATCTCAATTTTTTATTACTGCACATTCCTCCACAGGACTTCACCAAAACACCTGGTGGGGACCTTCCAGAGGAAAGAATTTCACTCTTCTCAAAGAAAAGATTTCTTTTCACCCCACCCCCAGAAACAGCCCACCTCCCAGCAGTCTCCTTTCCCCCAAATCCAGATTCTCGTTTCCATTGATAAAACACATTCCATTAACAAAACGGATTCATGTTTACAGTGTTATATAAACGTCTACAATGTTTCTTTAATGTTGTTTAACTTGTGGGTGACTTCAGGGCTCCTGATGGCACGAGGCATTAGTATCAGCTGAAGCAAAACCAGTGGCAAGCAAGTGTTGTGCCAGCTTCCTCACCATTTTGCCAGCTGACCTCACTCCTGACACGCCAGTTGGCTGCTGCTCCCTTCCCATGCCAAACTATGCAGTGGTTTTGAGATGCATACAAATAAACTGTCCAACATGCTGAATAAACCAATGTTTGAATTCAAGTTCCAGGATGAAGATATTTACACAAACCTTGAACTCTTTTGCAACCAAATTTGGGCATTTCAAGGACCCTGGATATCACTCTTGCAGCTTTTATTACTTACTGCAGAGAAATAGCAGAGGAAATACTGGGGATGCAAACTGTAATGACAATTTTCTACAGAGCTGCAAATGGGCTTACAGAGCAGCTTGCTGGAAAACCATGGAAAAGGGAGGAAGGCTGCAGACTTGAAATGGGAATTTTTCTTTCACTTTCCAAGTACAATTTCAAGACAAACATGGATGGTTTTGTCCTTCTCCTTGCACACAGAATTAAATGTTGCATTCTTAGGTACATAGACATGAAAGATGGACTCTGCTTGCAATCAACCTATGCATCTGGTTTCTCACAACGCCTGTATGTGAACAGTAAAATGGAACCAAATCCAAGATGTGAAATCCACATCTGCCTCAGGTGAAACCAGATGTTAATTGATGCCTGCTATTCTCCTCTTTATGTATCCTGTCTCTTTACAACATATGTAAAGTACATATTTCATCTTCACTGTAGCAGTATGAATATCTTTCAAGCCCATCAGAGATGGAGGACTAAGCTGTCATCAGTACAGCCTATGAACTCCTTGCTGTTAAAGCAAAAGTTAAGTATTTAAAGTCAACTAGGGGCATTTTTTAAAAAATGTTTTTGTGGAACAAATCTGACCAGAGTTGCCTGTGGAAGTCAACTCAGCACTATTTTCATAATAAAATACCTGGCCTCATAACCATGAGCAATAATTTCTTTTTCATTATTTACTGGAATATCATATGATGGACTGGATTATTCATTATAAATTCCTGCCATATTGTCTTGCATACTGTGAACTCATCTGGATTTCAAAGAACGTGCAAAGTTACATCACTTTTTAAATCATTCTTATTAATTATTTCGCTTTGGATTTTGGGCTTCTCCCCCAGTTCTATTTCTTAATCCCATTTTCAGGAATACATTATGCCTAAATAATATCAGCATGCAGAAGAGGCATTATTTCAAGGAACTCTCTTATTTTTATGGAAAATTAATCCAGAGTTTGTGTTTGGAGAAAAAACGCTAAACCTGAGAGCAGTAGATAGAGGAGGAGGAAGCAGGGCATGTTATGCCCCATCCAGACAGACACTGGGATCTCTCCTTGCAAAGCATGACACACCAGATCCCAACCCACGTCTTTTTTCGGCACTTGGACGCACCTCACCTTTCACAAGCAGTGAAAGAAAGGACAGTGTAGGGTGCAAATGCGATTTTATCGCTATGTCAACAACAGTGTGGGCCCCAGCATTCAGCAAGAGATGTTTGCATTGGACCTGAGCAGTTTCTCATCAGCCGGGGCAGACAGCACACACCACCAGTTTCACCACAAGGCCCCTGTTTGTTTTGGTGTTGATACAGCAAGGTGAAGAAACGCCGTGTCCAGCTGCTGTATTTCTCAGCTGGTAAGCTCAGGTAAAGCTTTTGCTGCCTCAGGTCCCATGGAGAGCAGACAGGGAGGAGGGGGTGTCTACGGGGCAGAGCACGAGGAGCTGCCTCTCATCCACACTGTTTGCCAGTGTGGAAAGGAGTCTCACAAATAGGTCACTCATTAAAACTTTATATAACTGAATTCAGGAACCCTCTTCTCACTAGAACAATAGCAAAAGGAAAAAACCCAACAAAACAGGTTTTTATTGAGTCTTTTGGCTGGGCACAGCCATCAGGGATGAAGACAAAGCTCAGGTGAAGCATTACCTCCCAGATACACATCCAGCCCCTCAGAGTGCAACCAATTGTCCTTTATGCTTGTGCCAACAGCTCTGCCATCCTTTCTGTACCTCATTACAGAAAACCAAAGGAGGAAAAACATGACTAAAATATTAACCAAGTCACATTTTCTGTGTTTGTTCCTTAATAAAAAACATTGATTGAGATTTTAAAAAAAAATCAAACAAAACCTCAGAAAATAGTCTCTTCTGAACTCCCTCACTCTTCAAGAGCAAGTGGACCACTTAAAAATGCAAAATGAAGATGAAGTGCTAACACTGGCAGGATTTGAGGCCTTACAGCTTGTGAAAGGGTGGTCTCCCTGCATGGGAAGGGCGAGTGTATTCGGTAACACACCTTCCTTTCTTCATTGTTTGGAGCTGAGGATATTTTCAGAGCTCTCTGAAACTTCCTTCCTTTGTGTGGAAACTGCCCTGCCAGAAGATGGGACGTGGAGTGGAGGTGGGAGCTCAGTCACACAGAATGAAAATTAAATATTAACGTGCTCCTTCTGCTACCTGCCTGGAAGTCACACAGTCACAACATTTTAACTTCTATAGTGGTGGTGAGAGTAAGTTTGAGCTTACAAGTGGTGTTAGACTCTCGCATTCCCCATTTTGGATCACTTTTCATTTCTTGTAACAGATTAAAACATTCAGGTTTAACCTTCCAAATCACAAGAAAATTTTGCTTATTTTGGAGCAACCAACTCGGTTTTCCAGAGCTGACAGAAGGAGCCTCCACTACTTGTTAAACAATATGGAGGTTTTTCTCAGGCCTTGCCTGATTGAGCTTGCAGCAAAGTAAATTTGTGGTGTCAGAAAAATAAGTTTTAAGGTTATACCCTCATTGCTCAATGAAGCAATGGAAAGCAAGCACTGGAGCCCGGTCTTCTGCACAGAGGCGTTGTTAGGTCATGCTCTGGTGCTATTTTGGACTGCCCTGAGTAAGTTCTCTCCCCATTCACTGGACTTGGATGCAGTTCAGGCATGAAATTGTTCTAGAGGAGGCTCTCAACAGGCATGATGACTAAGACTGCACCAGGTCTTGACTATCTTTCCTCTTCTACTGTCTCAGAAGTCCTAGAGCAATTGAGCATTACATACATACACTCACACACACACACACACACACACACACACATATAAATATATATATATATGCAGCATGGATGCAGTCAGTCTGCTGCAAGTCTGCTGTATCTGCACAAATGCAAGCTGTTCTGCACCACTGGCCTGGGTGTCAAGGATCTCTTTCTGCATCTACACTGCACTGAGTGTTCCAGGCTGCCTCTGAAAATCAGTTTAATCCATATCAGTGCAAGTTCTTAGCATCTGAGCAGCACTCCTGCAGCGGGATTGTTTTTCTTTGTGTCAAGTGTCTAAGTAAAACTCAGAACTGGGGGAGTTCTTGCTGTTACAGTGGAAGGATTCAAGAATCAAATGGAGCTCTTGGCCTCAGAGCACTTGGGTGCTCAAAAATTACTCAAGTAGCAAATAATCCCAAAGTAACATCTAGAAAGATTGTACATAAACTAAGTAAATGAGCTGGGAACATGAAAATTTTTTGACCAGCAGTTTGTTGTGTGGCACCTCTTAACACACCTTGCCAGCTCTGTCACGGAAATATACAGCCCCCATAAGCCATACCAAAAAGTAGCCTGGCCATGAAAACTAGATTCTTTGGTCTTTGTAAAGAACTCAGCCACTTTAATCACAACAAATACCAAAATACTGGGGGAAGGAGTCCCACAGCAAAATGGTATGTTTTGTGAAAAAATTTTGACATCTGTATACTTGCTTCATTATGTCCCGACAATTCTTGGATCACAAGGGAGCAAACAGCTGATCCTTATTTGCTTATGAAACAAAGTCTGTAGGAAAACAGGATTTCACAAAGCCCAAACCATTCCATTCGAAACACCACAGAGTGAAGTCTATTGCCAAATACAAGGCAGGATCCGGGAGAAACCCAGGGGACTGGCAACTCTGGAAGTTGTGGTATCCTCAGCCACAGGACAGATGTTCCCGAAGGGCAGGAACACTGGAAACCGTGGAAAATTGCACAACTGAATTTCACAGAAAGAAAAGCGATTTTCCTATAACTGAGGAACTCTTCAGCAAGTTCCAGTGAGACCAAAAGCTATTGTTTTCTTAAGCACATTTTTTGAAAGGTACCGAAAGGTGCAGTTCACAGTCCTAATATTTTAAATGCTGATTCCATTGACTCCAGTTTGGGTGGAAAACATCATTTGAAATTGCATTTCTTAATCTGGTGACAGTAAACCCTGGTAATTTGCTTAGACTAGATGGCAAATTAATGCAAACTTTTAAGCAAACAAAATTAGATTACATGAGTCCTGTGGCAAGTGATCCAGGCACGGAAACCTACAGTTAGTCGGAAACAGAAATCATGGGAGAATACCCAGATGCCATGTACTGAGGAAGAGGCCTCATGAGGGAGATCATTTCAGGAACAATTAAGAGCATTCACAGCATTCAGTACCCTGAATGGTACAATGCTTAAAGAAGCTGGCAGGAAATGGTAGGATACCCACAATCCTTTTTCAGTGTTGGAACTATGAGCAATTCATTACAGTTTGCACATTCTTTCCCTCCAAATGCCTTCTGCCCTTCGTCACTTGACAGCAGAGCAGTTTTCAGGGCTGCTCAGTAACCCAGAGACCTGGGTTACATTTCTCCTTATGGCAGGGTTTCCCTGTCAAGAGAGAGTTTGGAGCTCTGGGGCGCTGTGGAAGCAGGCACTGAGCACATCCCTCATCAAAACTGGGTCAGTGATGACAACACATGAGGATAATCAAGCACTGGGACAAGTCACCCACAGTGTGTGTGGAAAATCGTTGTGCCCTGGGGTTTTTAAGATCCAATTGACAAAGGTCTTAAGCAATGGAGTCTAAATTCAGCACCAGCCCTGCTTTGAACATGAGCTCACACCAGATTATCTCCTGTGCTCCCCTCTAACCTGAATGATTGGTTGTGCAGTGAGTGTGGAATCTACTGGTCCAAAGGAAAACAGGCAAGAAGCTGCCCAACCCTGTAAATTAGCTATAGCGCTCAGACAGGAGTTTGGAGTCTTGGGAAAGATGACTTTTATTTATACTAAATGTAGAAATAGTACTGAAAGCAAGAATTCAGGACAACCCATTGTACAACCTAGCAATACACCTAAATCTGGCTCATAAAAGAACTTAAATGTAATATACATCAGTCTGATACTCATTTCTTACTATCATTAAAAAAGAACTGAATAATATGGATAGTCAAGATATGATGAAGAGTGTGATGCTCATGCCCATCCTGGCCCCAAAGGCAAATGCTTCAGCCTCATCAAATCTGTTCTACTTGCATTACAACCAGCCATGTCAAACCCAAGCTGGCTCCACATCTAAATTTCTGCACCATAATTCCAGTAGTCCTGATCATACTAGTCACAGTCTAGGAAACTAAAGATAGCTCTGGATGCAGCTAGACCAGTTGCAAAGGATTTATTAGCTCAGGATCAGCGACACTGGGTGGCTGTGGTAACTTTTCCAAACTCAAACCTAAACCCAAGCTCTTAGCCTGGTTGCTGTGACTAACAGATCCAAGCACAGACCTGGGTGCGAAACAAGACCAGGTCAAGAGTCAGTCTGTGAGATTCACCATGAAGATAAGCTGCCTCTGGATAGCTGAGAGTTAACAGTATGGTATCTATCATTTGAAGTGCAGAACAACTGTGCTCATTAGGAGTAAAAATAATATTGGACTGAATTCTATGCATTTCACAAGCCCCAAATCTGGATTAAATCACACTCATGATTTGTAATGTGAGCTATTTAATCATTTTTGTAACACAGATGTTCTATAATTAGAAGCTCTGAAAAAGATGGGCAGTGGGACTGAGCTAAACACTTGCACAAGCATGAACACAGGCATCAAAAAAAGAACAAGAAAAAATCCAAGGAAATAAGTATGCAAAAATCACCATTATCACTACAATTAAGTTTAGGGCTGAGATGCAGAAGTAATAAACAGTTTGCTGAAAGTTCTAAAGCAAAACAAAAGCAATCTTCACTAGACTTTTTATTTAAAAAAAACCCACACACCATCTTTTCTCTTGATGAGTTAAATGCATACTGCCCACACATAAAATACAGGAGGTCACTTTATAAGCAGGGACCACAAAGAGAGATCAAATTCTATATATAGTACTTACATAGCCCAAATACCATGAGTAAGTCTTTACAAAAGCCACAGGGAAATAACAAGAAACATCAAAAATGCTGTGATAGCATTTATGAAGTTAGTCGTAAGAAACCTTTAAAGGTTATCTAGTCCAAGCACTCTGCAATAAGAAGGAACATCCTCCAACCTGACCTTGAACATTTCCATATATGACTCATTCACCATCTCCCCAGGCAACCTTTTCAGTGGTTCACCATCCTCACAATAAAAAAAAATTACCTTAGATCTAGTTTAAATCTAATATCTTTCAATTTAAAACCATTACCCTTTGTCCTATCACAACAGACGTTGCTAAAACAGTTATATCCGATATTTCCTGTAGGCCCCCTTTAGGCACTAGAAGGCGCCCCAGAGCCTTATCTTCTCCATGCTGAACAATCCAAACTACCACAGCCTTTCCTCATAGGAGAGCTGCTCCATCCCTCTGATCATTTTGGTGTCCCTCTCCTGGACTCTCTCCAACAGCTCCATGTCCTTCCTGTGCTGTGACCCCAGAGCCAATGCAGCACTGCAGGTGGGGTCTCAGTAGAGCAGAGCAGAGGGGCAGAATCCCCTCCCTGGCCCTGCTGCCCACGCTGCTTTGGATGCAGCCCAGGACACGTTTGGTTTCTGAGCTGGAAGTGGACATGGCTGGGTCATGTCCAGCTTCTCACCCACCAGCACCCCCAAGCCCTTCTCCCCTGGGCTGCTCTGATCTGTTCATCCTCAGCCTGTGCTGACACCAAGGGTTGCACTAACCTAGGTACAGGACCTTTTACAGTTGATTTTTTTGAAAGCAGAAGGCAAATAAAGAATAATGTATCTTGCCATACTATCAAGTTATTAATTTTTATATTAGAGAATTAACAAAGCTGCTGGACCTTCTTCCATTATACACCTTTAAGAGAATTGAGGAAGGCAAGAATCATGTTAATGTCTTACATCACACATACTTGTCAGATTTAACATTCATAGCCAGCCTTAAGAATTGTACTGTATTCATGACACCCCATTGAAGAGTCTGATCATGGAGGTAAAAAGAAAATCCCAGCAACACTTTACCCCAGAATTCCTTAGAACTAACAGCAAGTGCACAAAATTTCAAGTTAATTATTATCATAGAACAGATACCTTCTCAACTTACGAAATCATTAGTTTTCTTTGTAGGGAATTTTTATATCATGAATCATATGTGTGCTCACTGTGGGAAGACTCCAAATACCAATTCAACTGTAAGGGCATAATTGGAAGGGCATAATTTCTTCTGCTGAGTTCTTATTAAGGTCAACGATGTGCAAGGCAAGATATTATAGAATTGAAGATACTTTTTCACAACCAGAAAAGTAAAAAAGCTGACAGACTTATTTACTTATTTGGGGGAGTGGAGAGAACAACACACAATGGCTTCTGCTTTACTTCTTCAGCATACTTCCTTGATCAATTTGATTCCTACATTCTTGACTATGCATTCCTCTTTCAGATTCACACCTCAAAGATGCAAGACTCTCTAAGAACAAACAGACTCAGCCTCTGAGAACTGTAACGTTCACCATTTAGATGTATGCAACTTTACTAAAAAAACCAAAAAGACAAAAAAACAAAACACCAAAAAAACCATCAAAGAAAACAAAAAAACAGACTCCAAAAACTGAATTCTCAGGAAAAAAAGAGCAGCACTTGAGAATCCAAAGCATGGTAACACTACAACCAACTGACAATAACTATTTACAACAGAAATTCCTTTTTTTGCTTAACCACAGCATCATACTGTTCTCAAAGTAACACTTTTTAAGTTGGGATCTGATTTACATTTCAGGTAGAAATGGTTTATTGATTTAATTTGCAGATAATGTTTATATCATCCTATATATAGAAAAGTGACCCAATAGTGGCGTCTTCAGAAGTTCCCCGTTTCTAGAGGTAGAGGTAAATTTGATCCATCAAAAACAGCTTGCCATTCTCTAAAACAAAAATCCCTATAAAGATTTTCTATTAAAATAGTAAGAGATAATGTTAATTAATGAAAAGTCAAAGAATCAAAGAATAATTAAAGAATCATATCTGTTTTGGGTTGGAATGGACCTTAAAGATCATCTAATTCCAGCCCCCTTGACAGGTGCAAAGATACCTTCTACAAGACCAGGCTGCTATAAGTCACATCCAACCTGGCCTTGAACACTTCCAGGGATGGGGCATCCACAGCTTCTCTGGGCAGCCTGTTCCAGTGCCTCACACAGTAAAGAATTTCTTTCTAATATCTTAATGAAACATGCTCCCTTCAGTATGAAGCCATTATTCCCACAGCCTCTTATAAAAGGCACCCATCCAGCTCTCCTGTAGGGCTACTTAACAAGAGCTCATGCTACCAATTACATGACAATTAGCACTGGCTTTATCCCAGTAACACTTCCAGCAGTAAGAACAGCAAACTGTGTTCAAACACCCAAGGTACACCTAAGACTTCAGACTCCAGGAGAACGCTGCGTACAACAGAACAGAACTGGACTAACCAGCAACACTATTGCAATTATGTTAAGTTACCAGACTTGGTTAATGAATGCATCCAAGTGAAGCATGCTTCATAGTTATTTAACTCATAAACAATTGACAGCAGCAGGAGTCCATGCTCCATGTGCAACTGGGCATTTGGAAGTCACAAGACGACACCACCCTAGAAAATTAAGAAGGATGGGCATCTGTGCAGCCATGTGTAATGAAGAATCAATGAAGAATTTCTCATTTACACTAAGAAGATCACCACACAAACACAGTGTTGCTTTGACCACAAGAAAGATTAGGAGTGAAGACTAAAGGAACAGAAGTAAAAACATGGGAATAACTGTGACCATCCCTCAGCACGAAAGAAGCAAAACATTTCTAAATTTTGAACAGACACCATTCCTGTTCCTAAAAAAGGAACAAGAGCTGGAGATCTGATGCTGTTTGCAATACTTTGAAGCCTCACTGCATTCCAGTAACCTCAAGCAGAAAATATACCACAGGTGAAAATCCAAGAAAGCTGACTTTATTTCATTTGAAAAGGGTTGAGGGGGAAAGGCAATTACATATCAGAAACAATAAAATATTAATGTATGGGGATACAAACCACTATAGTAAGAAATTAAAAAATAACCTTCAGAATTTCTAGGTGCTTTATTTATTAACTGCAGCCAACATGCAGTAGAGCAGCCTTCTGCCTATCCTTGCAGGGACCATAGCCAAAGAGAAAGGAGAAGGGATGTGGAACTGGAAGACATATGTTAAGTAGAGAACATACAAATGGTAAAAGTATACTCAGAATTATAAAGAAAAAATATAAGGATCTCTGGATGGTAGAAAAGAACAACATACACTGGAGAAACTAACCTGGACTCTGCTGTTTCTGGGTAGCTGTGAACATGTTAATCATGTTTTAGCAAAATTAGAAATATTTTTTTGCCTGTGCTGGTTTGAAAGCAAAACCAGTGAGACTCCAAGTCAGAAATACAATTTAATAGGAAAAAGTAAAATATATGCAAGTAATACAAAGAAAACAAAAACCACTGACAGAGTCAGAATACAACCTGATACCCTGCTAGTTAGGGTCGTGGCAGCAGTCCAGATGAGGTGGTCTTGCTGAAATAGTGATCCTGAAGACAGGTCTGGTAGCTCTTGTCCTCTGGAAACCAGTGGGTCAGGGCTACCTGTTCTGTCCCAGTTCCCACATTATATCCAGGTGGGAATGCTTGGCTCCTCCCCCTGGGTGGAGCATCTCACAATGGGATTATGTAATTCTATGAGTCATGTGGTGGATCCTCACAATGGGCTGATGTCATTGTATGAGTCATGGGGTGGGTCCTCACAATGGCCCATTAAACACAAAGGGCTCCCGGAGGGAGTTATCTATGACTCATAGGGCAAGGTGTTAATGGCCCATTAACAGGAGATAGTCCAGGGGAGGAGGCAAAGAAAAACACTGCCCCTCCTTTGTTTCAACAGTTAATGAAGATGGAGATAGAATACAGACCCTCTGGCACATTTTACATTGTAACCTAGGACATAATATTGCCTTATTGAGAGATATTTACTTTCATATCAGAAAATATTCTCTTCAAAAGTCCAGGAAGCTATCTATTGTCATTTCATGAGATGAATAATTTTTGCTCAAGTGAACAATGTCAGCAATCAAACAGGAGAGGCTAATGCAGAGTATTATGGGAAAACATTCTCAAAAAGTGGAAGACAGATTAAAAGCTTTCTAATGTTACGATAGCACATGCATAAAGACACTTTTTCTCATCTGTTGTCATCATTCAAAGGGAGGGAAGCAGATACAGAAAGAGCAGGGTGTTGAAATCAGGTTAAAAGGTGTTGCAGGATGAGGACTGTGTCCGCACCTTAGGTGAGACGGCAAAGCAGAAGCTTGGAGATAATCTCTGCTCTCTAAGGGGACTGCAAGTGTGAGTGACAGATCATTTCTGAAATGTGTTAATAGAGTCCCACAGGCTATCTGAACCACATTCAAGATGTCAGTCTACCTGTGGTGTCTACATCAACACAAGTAGATGACAAAACTAGAAAAATTTCAATGCCATCTACCCAAATAAAACAGAATTTTCTCTCCTCATCTCCCCTCTTCAGCTGTTTTAGTCCCAAGCTTCAAAGCCTTATTTGCATTCATACAAAATCTGTTTACAGTCAACTCCACTGCAATACTGGAGCTTCTCCCCCCACACCCTCAAGACAGAAAGCAAAGCTGGCCAGGTGTCCCTAAACCCTAGAGCCAGCTGCTCCAAACCAAGCTCACAGGAAATAGCAAGGAAAATATGCAGCATTTGACACATCTGGAATAGATTGCAGTCTTTGAAAATACTGTCCCAGCTCCCTTCCTCCTGCTGATGAGATTTCAGGCTCCCAAACTGATGCATCAACTATAAAGGATTAGATAATGTGTACTTTTTTAACCCTGCATATTCTTTCTGACCAAACAAGAGTTTTTTCATACACAAAGTATGTGTATGAAGCTTGCCATAAAATGCATGGACCAAACAGAAGTAATTCTACCACAAGTTGCTACTTAATATGGGAAAATTGTTATAGTTAAAAAATAGTACTAGTTGATTTTGGTAAGCATACAAAATGAAGCAATATTTGCCTGCTTTCATTAACTCCTTAAAAGAAATGTCCTCACAGTTTGTTGTCATGAAACATGAGATGAAAAAGAACAGGGAGGATTGGTTAGTATCTATTTTGTAAGGATAATTAATCTGTAATTCCATATTGACACAAATACTGCTGTGTGCATTTTTCGATATGAAGTACAAAAAAAACCCCAAAATGCATTAAGTCTTAATTAGCAAAACAAAGCAATGCTTTATTATTCACTTCTTTTTTATCTGGACAATGAATGCAAAAGAACACAGCAACAAATAGAAGTTTAGAAGGAAATCCCAATAGGATATTGAACATAATACATAACTTTCTTCTTTCCATAAAAAGCTGAGAAGTAGAGGTGCCCCTAAAGTTTTAGTTACTATCAATTATCTCTGAAATATTAGGAAAATGAAAATGTTTACATATGTATACTTTAAACATTCATTGTAGATACAAAACTCAATACAGCACTAGCTTAACACAACATAAACCTCACTGTTTTTAATGTTAGTAACAAAAAAGCAGAATACTAATTAAAAAGAAATGGAGGAAACTATTTGTACTTTTTTCCTCAAAGGTGCAACCAACAGCCAATGTATTTTTGCAACTGAGATTCCAGTTGTACAAAGGACTGAGAGATGTCTTCTCCTACTTAAAGAAGAAGCATACATTTCACAAACTTTAAAAGAAAGTACATATGCATGAACTGTAGACAGTACCCCTTCAAAAAATTATATTTATAAGAACATAATGGTATACCTTAAATGAATAAAGGGAGAGGTAAAACATATTTTCTACTTCCAGAGTTTTAAAACATTTTTTTTCTTCAGAGATTACTTCCCAAATTACCTTGCACTTGACCTAGTTTGTTCTTATGAAATGGCAACACATCTATTCTAAACAAGCATTATAAAGTAGTTGTATGATTTTTTTTGAGAAGCACTCAATGTGGATGTTGTATTTATAGTGACCTCAAGAATGCAAACCTCCAAAATTACATCTACTACTAACTAAACCTTTAATAGCCAATTAACAAAAAAAATGTATATAGCTCTAAGATTAAACAAAATTTAGAGAATATGCTGTTACAAAATATATTCTGACATATTTCCTAAGAAGCAATTTAAACAGTCATTTATGCAGAGTTATTTACAGGGGACTCAAAGTGTATCAGTTTTAGCACAAACCAATATATTGGTTTGAATTCAACAAAATATTGGCGAATAAGTTTGTTACAAGGAACTTTGGGGTTTAGTAAACTTAAAAATGTTCTATACAATCATTAGATGAATCTAAATTATATTAAAAAAACCTGTCCGAACCGGTTAATCTGAATCATTTAATGCATTTCATTGTACTCAGAGGTTCTGATCACCAAGTCAGTGGTACATACAAGCTGTGAAACAAGTTACCACTCAAATCTTTCAGATACAACAAGCACAGATTAACTGAGCCTGACTGTACCTAATCTATACTTACAGATAGTTTGTTCTCACTTCAGTACTATCTTTTTGACAAGCACATATACAAATGTGCTAAAACAAAAGGCAGCAATTATAAATATTTACTAGAATGACCAGAACTGGTACTTGATCATAAACCATCCTGTCATTCATTTTTGAAGCCATATTTTCATCAATTTGTCTTCTGGTTTTAGTAGTCTTCTATCTTATTAACTTGGAGGGTTACAGATCATCTGGAAGTTTCACACCAGCACAGGAAAGGAATGTCTGTTCGATGCAGTCTGGAGATAAAGAAAAAGTTGTATTTCAGTTCATCATCATGACCCGCCAGAAGCAGCGTTGCTAAGTGACCAGCAAACCTGAACAGCAAGCAAAACAGCAGCCTCCCCATCCCCCGTGTCAGGATGGGAGAAAAAACTCAAAAATGTACTGTTAGTTTGTTGTGATATCAAAAGAACACCTGAGAACATTTTCTAACGGTAGGGGTGTTGTTACTTATTAAAGCTAATAATCATGTAGAAGAGTCACTTTAGAGGAGCTTACTTGTCTGTGCAAGACAAGGACACTTAAATGTGATAGCAATTAATCTGAAGTTCTTGTTTTAGTACTTAAGATGCTTCAAAACCGTAATACTTACATGTTCATCTCTCTAAACACCACACAGACCTTATGAGCCCACAACCCACACATCTCGGAGGTGCTTACAGGTAAAGAAAAAATTCACAGCCACTGAACTCTGATAGGACAGCTCATTAATTCAGTAACTCCTGGGTTAAACAGTGTTCTGTCCCAATGCAGAATTTTAATTGCAGAAGAGCAAGGAATCCCAGACTGCATTATTCTACACTTTCAATATTCTCTTCAAACTACAGTTCTCAAATACCATTTAGTCATAACTGTTTTTAAAATAGTATTTTTAAACTTTATTGTACTGAAAGCTAACGGATATTTTGAGTCACATATCTACAGGTTTCAGTATTCTGAAGAGGTTACCGCAACACTAAGAAAAGAAGCCACATCTAACTATGTATTGCAAAAAGGCAATGCTGCCATGCAGTTGTCACTTAGCTGGTTGCTAAATATTGGCAATAGTTGCCAATTTAGATTGGTTGCTAAAAGGCAATATACACCTCAGTTAATTAATTTACTGCATAATTTGGAGACAAAAAAGCACATTTAAAAGAAATACTACATCACAAATACATTAACAGATTTTTTTCATTATCAAGTGTACACTGTATAGCACACATTCATCATTAGCTGTTTTTAAATGTTTATTGCTGTCTTATATGATAAGAACCAGGTTTTTTTACAGTCAAATACCACCTCTGTTTTCAGGCTTCAAAAATATGTTGCAGGTTAATTCAAACTGATCCTGTGATCAATCCTGGAGAAAATTTATAAAATACCTTTTTTCTTTTACATCAAACACAGCTTCTCAGGTATGTCAAAATTCAGTCTTTAACCATTTTTAGTAAAGTGCGGAGCAATGAAAATGCTGCAATACTTATTTCTAGGCTGAAATTTATCTTGTAATGCACTTTAAATAAAATAAAGTTGAATGCAAATAAAGACCCCTGGCTTAAGTTACATAGTAAAGTCCAATAAATCCACTTAACGGATAAAAGTATTAAAAAAAAAGAGTGGATATGTGCCAGACTGATTAGTCAGCTACCTGAAGGATACATAAAGCACATTGTTGCATCCACAATAATCATACTTGTACATGACTGTCTTAATCCAGTCATGTAAAAAGAGACAATACTCAACTATTGTTTGCATGATCAGACCCATGTCAATCAGATTTAATATGCAGCAGATTAGTGCTTCCTAACTTGCTGACAACAGGTTGAGTACTAAAGCCAGTTTTCCAGCACAAAGGACAGTATCCTGACAGCAGCAGATATTGTTTCTTAAGAAAAACAACATGTTCCTCCTAATTTTTGTCACTGAACATTAGTTCCAGGGAAGACTGGAGGCAATGAGGATGCATTATTTGCTTTCAAGTAAGAGACTTCACACATCTCCAAGCACATGAAGAATATATATACAATATTCATGATGGATGTTCAAAAAACATGCAACTTCTACTTCATGACAGAAGTTTGATTATTTATTTTTAATATTTCTTTCTTCTCAATTTTTCTGGGAAAGATAACCTCATTATTAAAAAATGGCTTACCTTCAGTACAAGAAAAAAAATCTTGTTCTGTGAGCAGCTGCCATGCTTTCAGACATATTTCTGACTTTAAGATAATTAACAAAGCCTCGAAAGAACAGAAGGAGTCCTGAAAGTACAGAAAACGCACAAAATTATGTATATGAACACAAATACATACTATCCCACATTATTCTTATTAACATAATTTTTTACAATCTAGCCTACAAAGTAAATGGAAGTCTTTATTTACCACTCACAAATTCAACAGGCAAGATAGTTTTCATCTTGTGATACATGGATTCAATTTTATGAAAGTTTTCTCACAAATTTTAGTGATTTTCAGTCCAAGTGTCATCTGCTAAAGACTGCTTGAAAATACTTACAAAGATGAAAAAATTCCTGAAAAATAGAATCTGATTTGGAAATTCTTTTCAATTAGAAATGTCAAAATAAATTATGAGTATGTTAGAAGAGTACCTGGTTCACAAAATATACCTTAAGCAATACGTGCAATAAATGTACTACGAGTCAAAAGCGGAAAAAAAAAAGAAAACAAGGATTTCTCTAGCAATAAGCCAGTAATGAATTATAGTAGATTATGACTTGGGATTTAACCATCTATGAAAAAACACCAGTCCAAGAGGAGGAAGAAGAACTGCCAAAGAAAATTACTCAGCATATGTCAATATTAGTTTTTGTCAACTCCAAATTTCAAAATCTTTTAAATTATCTACATTCTACTGCATTTGAAAGAATATATCAGCTAAGAAAATGAATGTGAAGAAAAAGAAAAAGATGTGCACAATAGTCACAGAGAGGTCACATTTGCAATAATGGTACCTTGCAGATATATGCTTATGTGAATATACAAGTGCATGAAAACTCCAAAGGTTCAAATGAAAATATAAATGAGGTTTTACAAGCTCAGTAAAGGATTTCTTTCCGACATGATGCCCTTTTTCTTCCTGCTGTCCTGAATGAGCCCGATTTTTTTCCAATGATCAATTCCTCTCTAAATGATTTTTGTTTATGATTTTTTTGAACTTTCCTTTTGCTTTTTTAAACCAAAGCTTCATTAGGATATGCATGCAANAAAAAAAACCAACAAAAAACAACCACAACCACAAAAAAAAAACTACAACAGAGAATGCTTTGCTAACCAGTGGAACTTCACACAAGCCGGACCCATTTTTGTGAGTAAGGTGAATTCTGCATAGAAAAGAAAGCAGTAATATCTTTACTGCAAGTCTACTACAAAACTTGCTGCCCAAAGGCTACCAGAGGTAGTCCCCCTTTCAACCGAAAAGAACCTAACAGGCAAAATGAGGGCAGGCAGATTTTCAGGTGCTTGATAGAATATTTTCTGCATTATACATGTAGGAAAACCAGTCCAAGATCAACCCATATTTTACATTTCTCTGTAAAGGGAAGAAAGAAAACACCACCCCACTTTCCATTGTGTTCCTCAATAAGAAACACTGGCTAACATTTAAATTTAAAATTTGGAATTGTCTCTCTCCATTTTTTTCACTGATACATGACAGGTCTTTGGAAGTAGACCACTTTGCTTTTCCGTGACGCATAAGCAGATTTTTCCAGATGCTGAAAGAAGGAAAGAGAGCAGAAACAGATCGATGAACATCAGAAGAGAGGAGATGGCAGTAGGTGGGCTGAAGGATGTCAAAAGGCTATGCAAAAGAAAGACTCCAAACTCATTCACTTCTGGAGAGATGCTGGACATACTACTTTGTGCGCTCTAACAAAAGGTTATCCAAAACAACAAAATACAGATCTGGTTGGCAGTGTTCCCATGACATGATAATACTCCTCCATGTCCTGCTAAGTAGATTTTTAGGTAACCTCCTATGGTGTTCTAGCAATACCATAAAGCCACTTCATCAGGTTAAAAATATTGTTGGCATATTTAATGCAAAACATACATAAGACAAGGGAATGCTGACTGCCAGATGCACACTGTATGCCTCAAAGTGCTTTTAATTCCAAGGTATATTATAAATTTTATGCTTCAAAGAAAAATTAAAAAACCCTAAAACACTTCAGACTAAAAATAAAGCTTTCCCAAATTAAAGTGAGGTACTTCCTGAATATGTAGAGAAGACTAGTAAAAAGAAAAAGTACAGCTTTTTCCATAGACATGTGGGGGCAGGGAAAGTGCTAGGGGAAGAACACTATTTTCATCCTAGTGAAAAAAGGTGTCAAACCTCAACCTCAGGCACCACAGGGCTTGGTTTTAATTAAAGACTTATCTGGAGATGTTTGTGCCTACAGAGTCATTTCACTTCAATGTCTGCTTGAGCCTGCACTAAGTCATTTCACCTACTTCAATACAATAACCTCAAATAACACGGAAACATTCGCGGGACTGGTGCTGTGAGGTGTTAAACATTTGCAGGTTTTATGTATTTCAAGCAACCAAGTGCACAATAGCAGAGCAAGGTGGGCATTAGAAAGCCTGATGAATGCCCTTGAACACTACTAAAAGGCAGATGGAGAAATTTTTAGGTAATGTTGTTTAAGACTTTTGGCATTTCTTGCAAGATAAATACCAAGCCTCAGTGAAGATCTCAGAGCTGTTTTTTTTTCTTAACTTACGCAACGTTTCATTCTAACATTTGCTGTTAGCCACTTGAATCAATTGACTCAAAGGGAAGAGTGCCACCTACTGAACCAGCAACAGTTTACGATGCTTCCAGAGCTGGAAGCAGAAATTAAAATGCATAACAGCATTCACTTCTGTAAAAGAAAATAATTCCAGATTCCATATTCAAATTACAAAATTCACAATTAGAGAAAAGTTACAGATGTTGGGGTTTGGAATACCTTCATTAAGAACAAACAGAAGAGCAGAATTGATGTGCATAAGGCTTTAAACATGAGCAGGCAGAGCTCTTAAGAGAAAGCTGACATCATGGGACCACTGTGATCAGCAAGCATGAAGCCATTCTCTCATCCTACTGAGCAACTGCTGATGCAGTTTGCATTTCAAAGGACTCTAATAGGACATTTTGTGACCTGTGCACAAGACAGTGGACTCCCCCTTCCTGGGTTCAGCCACATTTCTTAAAGTTTAATACTTGACATATAGGTTAATACATGTAAATACTACTTATCACAAAGTCAAAGCTTCATTACAAAAGTTCTGCACCCCTAGATCAGTAGAAGCAGCTTAAAAAGCACAAGTCTCAGTTTAGTTTTACACATAATTCCTTATGCAGAACAAAATTTTTTGAGCTGAAGGGTGTTTGAATAGTCCACAGTTCACACAACACCACCACTATGATGACAAAAAACCTCATGAATACTATGGAAATATAAACAACACACAAAACTATCAGCAGCTACGGAAAAGCACATAGTTAAATATGTTACAAACTCTTATTTACAATCACACAATTAATCTTTGAGTACTTCCACATCAAAACAGAAATTAATTCAACTGCCACTTACCAAGTACGAGAAATATCCACCAAAGCCAGTACTGTCCATTGAAATATCCAGTAAAATAATCTGAAAACTGAAATTTATACATGAGGCTTAGCTGCAGTAAGATAAATGACTAAGACATATTTAATGCACCATGGAAATAAAGCAAGCATAGAGGAAAAAGCAAGTTAAAAAAAAGTAATGTATCCTAAAATGCAAAACTAGTATATGTACAGCAGTTTAATACACAAATAAAACACTCCTACTGTCAGTTGGTTTGCAGCAAAGTAATTAAAAAATATCTAAAATGTGTGTGTACCTCTACAGAAAAAGATTACATACATGAAAAACATCGTTGTATTACTTGCCATTAATCTGACTTGTTTTATTATAATGAATCACCACTTGTCAATTTTCCCTTTTTCCCCCAGTGTCTGCCATCCCAAACACATTACAGCAGCCTGCTGCTTTAGATATTAACACGAAAAGCCACATTAGTTTAATCTTATCAGACAGGGATGTTCTGCTGACCCCACAAAAGAGGAGCTTTTGACCTTCTGTATACCCCCTACTGTTAATCGCTGCCACGAATACCAGCCCCATAAAGACCCCCAACTCATTAAAGTCTTTTCATTTTCAAACCAGCATTCAGTTCCCAGCAGTGAGCTGAACGCTACTAAATGAACCTTGAAGTGCCATTTCAACTGTTCCTGCAAGTGACCATGGCAGACAGTTTTGTCCTCACTGTGATGTGGGAGGCAGCTGGAGGGCAGGGTGTGATCCTATTGGAGACAGGTATATGTGCCTTTACCAGACTCCAGACTTCATGCTTCACTGATAAAAAGGCTAATCAAATGTCTCCAAAACCCACACAAAAAGCAGAAATGGGGAGATGAGTGAAGAGTTGCCAGAAGGAGTAAAATAACCTACTTAGCACCTTTGCACACTTTCCATACACTTCTCCCCTGCTATCATTCATTATGTTTATTGCGTCCTGACTTTTTTGCTTAGTGCTTCCCACTTGCCCTTTCTAGGACATTTCCGTATATCAACCAAGAAATAATGGCGGAGAAATAAAAAACCCTGAAGAAAAAAAAAAAAAACACAAAAAAAACCACAAAAAAAAAAAAAAAAACCCAAAATAACAACCAGACAAAAGATACTGGGCCACATATGCAACCAGATGAAAAGCTAAGACATTTAAAGAACTCTAAATAAAGCTGGCTTTTTTTCTTCAATTAATCCACGTTTTCTCCAGAATAAAACCAGATCATGTGAATTCTTTGAGGGTTTAATCTTGCATATTCTATTGATTTCTATTGTCAATCAAAGAAAATAATAGCAAGAAAGAGAATTGCTTAGTTGAACTAAAGAATGAGTACTTACATTATTCCTGTATAAATACTCAATTCCTAGGATTTGACAACTCATTGACCTTGATCCCTGCTCTCCTACTCTCCTTGGCCAGAATCAGCCATGGCTGCAGAATTTCCCCTACAGTAAAATTGCTTATATTCCCTCTGCTCTTCCTTCTCCCCAGTAAAAACTGACACAGATGAAGCATATCTGAACTCAGGCTGTTTAGACACTAAAAGGTTTTGTACTGCTGACACAGAGTGAAAAAGGGTGACAAGCCTTTGGAAGAGCTTGAAAGAAAGGAACAGAACAACTTGGTACACACAGGCCTGCTTGTGTGTTACCATTAAAATGACTGTCAACACATACCTCATGAGCTTTCTGCTCTTGTCTCTAGGAAGGGAGGCAACAGAGGAACATGATGATCTTCATTATAAAAAAAACCAGCCCTGAGGTCTTGGAATTGGCCAGCTCTAATACTTTTGAATTAGTAATGGATTACATACAATAATTTAATTAAAGTCTAGAACACAGTAATTCTACAAGAAAGTTTAGCATATATTAATTTTTATATTTGCTTTGAGCACATTTTCCAGGAGAGTGGAATAATACAACTGACATAATGAGCAAGTTCTGCCCTCTGTTTAGTATGCCTTCAGGGAAGCTGAAAATATCCCAAACAAATGTATAGTTGAAAAATGTATGTCTTCTGTCTCTATTAAGATAAATTCCACCTAAGCCCCCTGAATTCCAACAAATACACCAGAATCACATCTGGTCCAGCAGCATTTCCCTGCTCTGAATGAGCAAAAAAAGAAATTAAAAAAGGCTCTAAGAAGGATGAAGTACATGTCCAGGAAGGACCATGCAATCTTTCAATCATTTTTTTTACTATCAGGCTGAGACTAAAGTTACCAACACACACAGAGGAAAAAAACTAAATTAAAAAGAAAGTCACTGATTGCAGAATATGAAAGATATGTAAGTTATCCAAGATCTTTTTCATTGTTAAAAGGGTCAGGATTTTAAATATTGCATCTCATAGATATGTAGAATTCAAGTTCAGAAAGCAGCATTACATTTCTTCTAGTATCCACTTAGCTAAGTAACTTGCTAATGTGCCTTTTGTAAAAGTATCTAGTACAAACATCAAGAACCAAGCATTTAAGATTGTAAAAATGTGACTACCTTGAAAAAATGTGACTAACTTCATATTTAAGTTGGACTTGATCCCATATGTATCTTACAATGAATAAAGGAATCAAATACAAGGAAGAAATGCTTTCTTATATTCCCTTCTCAACAGGTCAAGACATTTATAAACCTTTTACACATGACACTATAATACCAGTGATATTTTAGGTACCTGCTCCACTTCTCTAGACTTTTAAATACTTGTACAAGAAATGAGTCATTCTGCATTTATTTTAGTGGAAATGTGAACATCAAATGCTACATCAGATAAAAAAAGAAAAAATACTGGTTTTCAATTCCATTATTATATCCTTGAATGAATTATCATGCGTTTGTTCTACAGAGTCTGTACTGTATGAATCAGGAAACATACCCGTACAATTAGAATCCATTTGATCAGGGAGAGACCAAATCCACAGATTGCACCATACCTTCCAGCTATGGTATTTGTTATACAGAAGGATAAACAAAATCCAATCCAGTTGAAAATAAACGCCACTATAAAATAAAAGAAACAGTAGCTTCTGTTAATCTGTATAGCTAAGCAAACAGACTTAACAGTAATTTCACTTTTAAACTACTAAGGACATGCTTACACAGTCAGTTAATTCCCTTCCGGTAATTCGGGCTTTCAGAGATTGACTTTG
Organism: Bombycilla garrulus; assembly: GCA_013400315.1. Classification (NCBI taxonomy): domain Eukaryota; kingdom Metazoa; phylum Chordata; class Aves; order Passeriformes; family Bombycillidae; genus Bombycilla; species Bombycilla garrulus. The sequence goes on along the minus strand of VXBU01013855.1, from coordinate 1,046,226 downwards.
AACCCAGACATTCCCCATGGTATAGTCACTTAATGACAAAGCAAATGGTAAACAGGCTGGAACCTACTACTTTACACAAGAGAAAATTCCAACATAAAAGAAAGTATTACACTGCAATAGACACCTAACCAGATTATACTGGACATGAAAAGTAAATTACAAAAAGGACTATAACATACAAGATTTGGATTGAAACAATGAAGAAAAACCCTTGCTACACTTTTACAACCAAAAGCATTGTTATACGCACACATATGTGCAGTATCAAGGCTGCATATTCAGCTTTATCCAGTTTGGATTCAACAGAATAAAAGTATTCACTGTTGCTCCAAAAACTTAATGTAGAAATGAAGGTAAGTTGAGAAGCTGATGTTTTATGGGTCTTTTTAGATCTATATTAATGCCCTCTCTTTTCGATCCATATTCATAAGGCATAAGAAGTCTTGGAAGATTTACACAGAAGTTTAAAAATTAATTAAGAAAAAGGACATTGAGCATAACTATCACTATTGCTTGAATTAACTTGTACACAACTCCCAGTTTAAGAACCTAAAGTTTCATATCTGCATATGTACTTGGCAATCAGCATCATCATCTCTATTGACTTCAGGCTGCATGCATTACATCAGAGTGAGAATTCATAATTAGAGGAATAGCCCAGCTTGGGAGTCATTGAGGGCATCCAAAAAGAAAACCACCAAACAGAAGAGAGCTGGAAGAACTGGTAGAAGAAGGCAACTCAGGAATTCTGGAGAGGACATGATTGTGGATAATTGAAAACATTAGGGAACTCCACAGTAAACAGAAAAATCACAGAGGAGGGAAAGAGGAATGGAAAAGGGACAGAGGGGAACAGGAGCCCTGTCCACAAATAGTTAATGTTTAAAATCCCAAACTTAGCTACATAAAATTCAGACATTAAATCATGAGAGGAAAGAAAGTCTGTCTCTTCAGTTAAAGTTTGAACACACAACTAGGAACAGAAAAAACGCTCAATAGTTTTCTTTAAAGCATTTTGAAGTACTATCTACAAAAAAACACTATTTTCATACTTTAAAACCTTTTTCTAACTCTTCCAATAATCCACATGAAGATGCTATGATATACTGACAAATGCAAAACCAGTTCATAAAACTGTAGCAGGACTTTATGAACTACAAAGAAACTGAAGTTCCAAGAGAAGTTTTGGAAGGCTTCACATCAAAATACTCAGATGGTGGCCACAAAAAATTCTTACTTTTATATAAATTACTAATCTAAAAGGATCCCAAAAAACAAAATCAAAAAATCTCCCACAACTTGGAACAGATGCTGATCCAAACTCGCATATGCAGAGGAAACAAACGAAACCAATGCAAACCCTGCTAAAAGAAACTCCTACAGAACAACATTGTGACCCTAACATTTCCCTATCTTTTCAAGACACATTTACATTTGTGAGAGCCTACATAAACTGTTTTGATCTCTCTATTTTAAGCCAGGTCTCCAAACCCACCATCTTTTAAAAGTAACAGATTTTAAAAGCTCCTTATACAATGCATTCTCTGACCCTGTCTCAGCATAAGAGCTTACTGCTCTTTTTCCCCACTACCCAAGATACAAAGGATAACTTTGATTATAGCTAGGTATACCTAAAACAGATATCTTAAAAAGGACACAAGATTCACATGTTTCCAATGGCCTGTGAGGACTAGAGGAATTCTCAGAATATGTATAATTTTAATAGATATATATTTTCTTAAATAACCTCAACTAATTTATAAATGCAGTATAAAAATTAGAAATTTTTATACAATTAGGTAAAAAATTAGTTTTTATAATTAAAGAAGAGCAGTGACAGTTTTACCCAACTTTCAACTTGAACAAAGGAATATTCAAAACAGAATCAACTGCATACGTATTTGATGGATATTTAACATCGAAGTATTTGCCCAGGTCTTGAAAGTAAAGGCATCACCATGTTCCAGTCACAGAAAGGGGTTTTTTTCTCTTTAATCAGTCCGCTGGTCCATCAAGTTACATAAGCAGCTAATGCATGCAGAAAAGACAAACTTTACAAAAGTTGTAAATTATGCAAGTTCACACATTCCAATAAAACTGAGGTACGTACAGAAGAAAAACCTAATTATTTAAGTTTTTATCTGTAACCATTTGATAGAAAACCTGTACAGTGAGGACCTAATAAAAAAATCTGTGTCTCCAGCAGTGCAAGGAACATGTTACTTCCACCTCTAAAACCCAGGCAATGTATTAGGGAGATTCTCCCAACACTGCCTTGGTGTTGCACCACTTTCACAAACTTAAGAAGGACAACGATAATGCCAACGTATTTTCCATCTTTCACATTACTTCTCTCTTACATCCCCTGTCCTACTACTACTTGGAAAAATCATTCTCCTTGTCTCATTCTGGTTACAAAATACAACATTTGCTTTCAGAAATGCACCTCCAGCTTCTGAGCAGACTACCATTCCTGCCAATTGCTTTTCTCAGCCTCATTTGCCTATCAGTATATCTTTTTCCATTATGTTCATCTTCTGTCAGCCATGCAAGCTCTGAGCTTTTCAGCTTACATTGCACCATGCAAGCTCTGAGCTTTTCAGCTTACACTGCATCTGGTGTCGTTAATTCCTGTGTAATTCCTGTCTCAAGTTACTATTGCAATGAAAGTTGTTCTTAATTTTCATCCCATGTTGCCATAGAGAAGCCACAGAAGAACTCCCCCGTGAAGCGGAGGGAGAAAATAGACCAGTGAGGGGAATGACCAGTAAAAGAAGTTATGTACTAATTCCTCTAGAATTACCAACTTCCTTCTCTAGCTACTAGAGACAACTAAGTCGTTGTACAAGTTCCTTGCTGTAACAAATGCCATCCCCTCCACTACCTTTCTGCATCCACTCACTTTATGAAATGTAAATGACACTGCTCAGCTGTTCAAGAGGTTACCTCATCCTTCATACCACATCAGCTTCCATGACATTCCTGCACAATGTACCTGCCGTGACACTAATAACATGCAATCATAAGGAAAAGCATTCCTAAAACTGAGGGGGAAAAAACCTAGTGAGCTGCTACAAACACATCACGATTCTAATTAAAAAAGAAATCTTAACTTCTGCTTGCCCATCTTCTTCACACAACCAGGTTCTATGTGCATAATGCAGATCTCTATTGCAAATCAAACCACTGTGCAACAAGAATTGTTTTCTATCCCAAAAGTGATTACATGCCTACTTGAGCCCAACTTTCTGCTAACAAATTTCAGACAGTTAGATGTAACTCATGCTGACTGCACTGGCATCATGATTTCAGTATCTACTTTTGATACTCTAACACCATTCAGAGAAGCTGGACTGATAAAACTGTGGTTTGAATTTTATAATTCCTGAGGTGATGACAAGAGGAAAAAGTCTATATAAGTGTAATTCACATAAGAATATAAACATTAGTATTATCTCCTCATGACAACAAAACTCATAATGAAACACTTAAGAAATTGATTTTTGGGAGCAGGAGGGTTGGACTAAAGGTCTTTTTTAATGAATAGTGTTTGTGATCCAGCACAGTTCCTACATTTATGCTGTACTTCTCCTTAAGGTTTCCAGTAAAATAATCCCAGTCAAAATACAAAGTACAAGACTTTTGAGCTGTACATATTGAAATACAACAGCTTGTGCTACAACTCTGCCTTCCAACTTGGGCCCCCTTGAACCCCCCCAAAGTAGGTATCCCAGCTTGTGTGCAGTTTGAGTGTTTGAGGCACTTCTGAAAACTGTATGAACATTAAATTACAAAACTTTGGTACAGTTATTTTCTGTTCCAATATAGCATCTAGGACACCATGTACATTTACATTTCCCTATAAAATAAGATTTTATTGCTCTGAGTTGTAGACAGCGCTTAAATAGCTTAGATGTTCAAAAAGGTCCAATTTCTGTATGAGAATTTAATCTTTTGTTGTACTGCAGAACACTTTTCTCCATTTTTATTTCCTTATTACCTTATCTGTGAAATTCAAATTCATTTTTCCTATGTTGCAGGGACAACACAAAACTCCCTTACGTGGTTTCAAAGAATTCAGATAAGGTCCCCAATTCCTCTTGAGGCCCACAAGAAAAAAAGGTTGGTTCTAAAGCATTCCTTAAATATAAAGGAAAATTATATAAGCCCTTTAATAATGTCCAAAAGGACCTCCTTCAGATAACAAACCAGTATGAGTTTATCAGACATAATTCAAAAGACTTCCACTACAGGCAGATAAGCATGAAAACCAAACCCTTTGTTCATGACAGTTACTTGCTCTATCACAATCACAGCTGTGTTCAAAATGGAAAGATATAGCTCAGAAATTCCTCCCTTTTGTAGTGCATACAAAAAAAAAAAACACCAAACAAAACCCACACTCTGAGAAACTCACCTACTAACTTCCTCTGGCATTCTAGAACATTTCTACCATGCTGTATAAGGCACAGCTGACTTAAAAATACAAAAGAGAAAAAAACACATCAAGCTGTTTGATAGCAATTTTTTTCCATTTTGCATTCATAGCAAAATTAATATTCATATATATTCATTTCCCTCAAAATAAGAAGCTGACAGACATCAGCCCTGACCATTAGAGAGAAGATTCTTAGCTCACCAATATCATCACAGACTAAGGGCAACACCAATTTCCTGAAACACGATTTTACTGTATATTAGAAATAAAATGGGTTGTTTTTTCACCAAGTTTCTGGATAAAGCAAAAATATCCACCTCTTCATGCAAAGGACTTCACCTCTTTAGTGCGTATCGTCTTATTCTGTTTAGTTCTGCTAAACAGAACAACACTTGATAGCTTAGAAGGGAAACAGGTCTGTAACCAGCATGCACCAGGCTCCTACAACAACCAAAATCCCCCAACAAACAGATCTGGCCACTAGATGGCCTGGAGTCAGCAACTTTATGCAACGTGGGCAGCTACCACTAGATGGTGGTTACGTATAACTAAGTGACTGCAATTGCAGGTAAGCTCATTAAAAAGTTTATTTTGCTACACTTCACTCGAATAAAATGAAATTAAAGAATGCTAACTTACTTAAAGCTATCTGCCCCCGCTTCCTTCCCCAAGATCTTCCAATGCTGCACTTGACAGTTGGGGAGGAGGTGGGAGAGCACCTCTGAAACAAGCCATTTGTTCACTCTCCTTTCACTAGAGAATTATTACTATAAATATCACTATTACTGTCTATAACTGTGTTTTTGTGAACTCCTCATACTGTGAGCACAAATAGCAAGTAAAGTTCATCAATTTCCCTATGTAACCAGTATCCATAATAACCAGCACATTCCAATTAAACAGACACTTGCATAAATATCTTATAATGTGTAAGAACTCATTTTATGCATTTCTTTCATAGGAAATAAAAATAAAATAGTCTCAGAAAACAATAATTAAAAATTATGATCTAAAGAGCATTCTGTCCAATGTAAGAGTACTGCCTTGTGCAGTCAGACTCAGCTAAGTACCTATTTAAAGAGAAGGTCAACAGTTTATCCAAGTACATACTTGCATTCTTAAAGGTGGACACAAGGTTCTGGGAATGCAATTTTGGACATCTGTGACTTAAAGAACTTAAGACATATTAAAGTCAACAATCCCCTTGGCCTCCAAGTGCAGTGCTAATGATGGCCTGAAGCAGAATTTAAAAGGAAGATGTTCACACAAAGGATCAAAAGAGGTTAAATACAAAAAGATATAGAACATAGAAAAGGGAAAGGTAAATAAAGCAAAAAAGAAAAATTAAGTCACACCTTCTTTTGCCCCTAAGAATATATTTTCTATACTCCAACTATAGAAAGAGGTCAGACTACAAAGCTCACTTTGCTACTCTATAAACATCTTTATAGACTTGCTTTGTGAGGCAGACAGATTTTTATCCCAAGATGCAAACACTGCATTATACACCAACTTGAAAAAACCTTCAGTAAAAGCATTGTAACCTGCATTTGCAACAGTTAAAGGGATTGCAAAAAAGATTACAGAAGAAAGAACTATTACAAAACCTAGGTTGAAGGACATAATGGAGACTTCAGGGGATAATCAATCAGCTTAATCCTGACGAAGTCTCAGCAGAACAGATATATCCCCAACACCAAACTTCCATCCAGGCTGCCAAACGCATTTATTTCAGAAAGGGGAAAGACCCTCAGAAATTAAAAAGAAATAAGCAATTGGTAAAACTATCACAGCTTCCTCCTAGAAACAGCTACCAGTTGCTAAATCTAATTTTGCTTAATGCAGTACACAAGTTACAAGATGTGCACAGTGTGCATACAGTACGTGACAAAGAGCTACAGGAGGCTGGTTGAAATCAGAGGTTACCTGAAGACAATGCATTTTTATATAACAGTGGTTAGTTCAAACTGAAAATGAGCATGGTTGGATTTGTTCCAAAAAATCAACCCACGGCTGTTTAATTCACTGTGCTGACATCAGCAACTTTTATACAGCACATCGTCTCTCTCACATTTTTTCTAGTTAAAAGCCAATTGCCAGATTCCTGTGATCTGGCCTTCAATTCAAGTTGGTGGTCCAACTAGAAGATGATAGGATTTCCAGTGCTAGAACCTTCAAGCATTTACTACGATTTTGTTTTTCCCCCTTATCTGTGACAGATGCCACCAAAAAAAGGCAACATATTTGCTGTATCTGGAACAGGAAGTTTATATCTGTGCACAGGCAGAAAAATCTGTTCATTACATTACATTAAAGCAATTTATCACAGCTCTCTTTTATACTTCATAGGAAAAAGGCACAATTAAGATATACCTCAGTAGGTCTGGGATACAAGATAACTTACTGAAAAATGCCAACATGAAGATGCCATCATTGCCCACTCTAAGCTGATCTGCATCACTGAAATCATCCCGTGGTGGATACTCTTCTTCCTGGATTTACAGGTTAGTGATAATTTAGTGAAAAGTTTAGAATAACTAGCTATAGGATAAAGTATTAATCATGTTTCTAAAGCTATAAGAAAACTGACATTTCTGTAACATATCCACATAAAGGAAGTTTTTAAAAAATAATTTATAACTCTAAAACAAGTCTTATTTGTTGCTTATATTGACAGAGCCCAAATTTTCTGTAAAAGTTTCTGTAGAATATATGTACATACTGTCTATTCATCTTAAACGAAGCTAGAATTATTTCAGATTAGTACTTTGACAATCAAAACCAACAAACTTTTTTTTTTTACTGTAACTATCTTGATATGTAGCCAAACCATTAAATATTTTTTTGAAAAGTCATCATACAGTACATGCTATACTTTTCCTGCTGGAAAGGTCTTCTAATAACTTCCTTCATATAAAATAAAAGTTATAGAATAAGTTTAGTACCTTAAAATCAAATGCTGATGCTACAGCACTGCACTAACCAATTTTATAACCCACAGCAAAACATAAGGCAAAGAACAACTCCAGGGTCACTAGAGGGCGCGAGCACATTAAAAATGTCTAAAGGGTTTCTAAACTCAAAAACCACAGCACTTGAAGTCAAACAAAGGCAAACAGAGATGTCAGTCAAAACGATCCAAAGATTTCTCCCATTGAGTCAAAATGCTGGACCCTAAAAACTGAGACTTGCTTTGTTCCTCAGCACTCGATTTTCAACAGAACTTGGCAGATATTATATATGCAGTTCTATGCACAGGTGAAACATTGTTCCAGCTGTAGACTGGCAAACACAAAGTTTTCACAATGACAGCACTTTCTAAAGAGCCTGATGAAAACTAAGACCAATTAAACACCATTTTTATACTTAAATGAGTAACATCAAAACAATTCAGGATGACACAAGTTAAATAATGCTGTCAGTAGCAGCAGTAAAATGGTCTAAACAGAAGCGCAGGTAACATTTTTTCCTAATTTTTCCTCCTACTACCATAATGCATTGGAACTGACATGGAAATTACCTATAAAAACAAATGAAATCAAGAGAGATCAGGTGAAATTTACTTGGCTCTTTCACCCACAAGCGCTTACTACAGAATGTATTAATGTTAATGACTAAAAGGACATTAAACAAGCACAGTGGTCTAAAGCTCTGTCACATATTCTCCTCTGTCAATAGAGCAAAATAATTTACCAGAGTATGGCAATTAGGTTAAAAACGTGCTCAAAGGACTGCTGTACCAACTCAGAGCAGCTTCATCCTTAGTAATATGGCTGTGAAATTCCAGCTGTGCTCTGCATTTCAGATTAATTAACCAAAACACTGTATCAGATAACTTACTTAAAAAACACTGCTATTCACAGAGACAATTCCAATGGAAGCACAAAAGGTCAGTTAAACAACAATCCTAAGAGGCTATAATTCAACTCCACATAATTTCAGGTGTTCCTAAATGGTCATCTTAAGTGACTAAGAAATCATCAGTTTGTTTAGCTCAACTTTACTGCAGCTACAAGACTGATGAAGAGGAAGGGAATGGGAGGGAAGGAAGTGCTGAAAAGGTATTCTAAAAAGAGCTGCATTTGAATGTGTTTCATGCCTCTGAAATGCATGCCATAAAACTTCCTTTTCTAAGTCAGGATGAAAAAAAGTCTTTTCAATTTTAATTTCAATTTTTAATTTTAATTGTTAAGGTCTACAAAACCCCATACATAATAATTTTGGGCTTTTTAAAAACTGTCTGCTAACTACTGTAGTTCACACTGACATTTCAAAAACAATTAGTGAATTATGCTCCATGTAAAAGTTGCCTCAGAAAAACAAAATTTTGCTCAATGACAGTAACAAATTTAGCAGAGGTTTCTCTGAGGCTTACACATGTAAGAAACATAAGTCAATAAATACAGCTTAGGAACATGAGAGCAGATACTTGCAACAAGCACTGTTGTATTAAGTGTGAACAAGTATTAATTTATCACACTCCATGTCAAAAAGGAAGATGAAACTGAGTTCTCTTTACTGTCTCCAAAAGCCAGCATACAAAAATTATGAGTGTTTAAGAAATTAAATACTGGAATACTGAAAAATTAAATCAAGCCTATAGCCACTTCATTTAGGATTATGAGGTTTATGAGCAGTCCTGCAGACAGAAAACACTAACTGACCACAGCTCAAATCCCACTAATACGGGCTGTCTCTCAGTGCTCTCATTTGGACTGGTTGGTGTCAACTGCCCTGGACTTTCTTTAAAATATATTTGCCACCATGCACTGAGGAATGAAAATGGACAATGAAGAAAAACTGTCCTCTATACTAATGCTTAAACATATTTTTACTGTTAGATAGTGACATTTTTATCAATGAGGTTAATTATTTTATTTATATTTTTCTTTTTAATAAGAATATAATACAACACATACAAATCTATAAGATATGTAACACTTTCAGTATGCCATTGATTTTTGATAAATTTAGCCAAGTTAAGAAAGACGGACAGCATTTCTTGCTTTCTAAATCAGCTGACATCTGTAGGAACAGAAAACTTACTGCTCCTATGACCAAAGAAACATCTGAACAGCAGATTATATTAACAATATAAATGGCGTGTCACACAGAGTAATTTCCCTAAACAAAAGAACATCAAATGGTACACAGCATCTATTGAGGTTGAATCTATTAAATCCCCATAAACTACAGTGCTCTCTGTAGTATTCTGCAAGAGAATACATTCCTCAATGTTTTTTAGCTTTTTTTCAAACTGAAATCTAGCATATAAGGAGACAACCAGCTTAATCAAGTAAAAAACACTAAACTGATACAACTCTTCCCAATGCAGTGTTTACAGAGAAAAACTTCTGAGGAAAGGGTTAAATTACTTATTAAAGCCCATAAATTATACCTTCAGCATACAAACCAATAGGAAGAAATTAATAGTGGGGGAAAAAGGCACAAATAACCCCAGAAGCATTTGTTTGCCAGCAGGAAAATTCATAGCAAAGTCTAAACTAGAGAGAACTATACCATACCTCTGGACGACTGAGGAATATTTCATCAAACAGACTCCTAGATTCCCTAAACTGGGCGTGCTAAGCATGTAAAAACAGAAAAACATAAGACAAATGCAACTGAAAAGCATTAAGTAAAAGCCATTCATTGCAACATACAAACAAAGTTATTAAACTGTTAGCAGTATTTTTGTCCATTTAAATTGCCCTTTCAAAACTGACATTGAGAATTGCAAAAGAAAAAGCCAGGATAACTAATGCTATCACTGCTGATGACACAGGGCTAGTACAATTTCTTTGATAAAATGAGATATGTGGGAGCATTTGAAAGGAATATATGTTTTTATACAATCTATTGCTATAAGAAAAGCTACACAAAGAATTATAAAATTACTGAAAGTTTCAGTAAATGTTAAGTTCAGATTTTTCATATTATCTGTTAATATAGGGCCAGTGATGAAGTATTTAATATGATCACATGAAAGATCTTTTTAAGTGGCCTATGTGATTTGGGGGAAAAAATATGAAAGCTATGTTATAAGTGTGCTGCCCTTCAAGGCCTCTTCCCTCTCCTTTGCTTAATGAGTAGATTTGAACCTCTACTGCGATCAGCTTCACACATCACTCAAGGTAACAAAGACATTTAACTTTTTCCAACTGTTCACTTTGTTGCAGTAAAGAGGCAATATATGCTCATTAACAAGGAAGAAACCAGAAGCTTAGAACACAGCAGAGCTCACATTTGTAAGAGCACTAATTTCATAAGGCTGAAAATAAAAACTGAAAAACCAATATGTTACATCACTTGTCTGTTGCATTGTATGCTTTTCGAAGTGTTTAACACACAGGTCAGATAATGTCTGCAGCTGTCACTTGTGAAAGTGGGAAAACAATTGAACTTTGCACTACTGTTACATAATCAAGTTACTTATCTGTTCTTTCATGGGAATTCAGAGCTAAATCCTTCCCTTAAAGATGGCAAACCACCACTCAAACTGTAACAAGAGCCTTCTCTCTTATTCCAGCCAGCTGCCACATTAAGACAGTATTACTATACAGTCTTAGTCTATCTCAGTGCAAGTCCAGAGGTATTAAATAAGGTAGGGGTTTTGTGGCAGCATCACATGGTGAGACAACTAAAATAGCAATAATTAAAACTGCATTGGCACATAATTTTAGTATCATCTACAAAATTGAAACTCAGCTTCAGCATTTCTTACTTCTTCCCCAAATGCTAGCTTTGCAAACTTAATGCTGTTCCTCTAATACAGCTTGTGTGTGTGCACGCATTTGCTTCACATAAAACAAAACAAAAAAAAAAATTAAAAAACCCAGAAGCAAACTGAGCAGAATTACTGTCAAACTTGAGGTCTTCATCAGTCAGCAAGAATGTGACTTTTAGCCACACTTCTGATACTAACTTAGTACTGCCATAAGTCTACAATCTTTCAGTCAATCTCTGCTTTGGGGGAATGATAGTGTGTTCCTACTGGTTTTGTTATTAAAAAAACCCCATCAACACTCAGCAAACTCTCCTGCATGTTCTAGAAAAGCAGACTGTGAAAAAGTTTATTTCTCACTTCATCACTGTATCCAACTCTCTTGCCTCTTACCTCCACATTCCTTATCCCTCTCTGGTCTTCTTTTCTCACATACCTTTCCCCAGCCTCAGTTCCTTTCCCAGCACTACATTTTTTCCCCACTTGGGTTCCTTTCTCCACCAATCTCAGTTAATCCTTTTCCCTTCTGTTTCTCATTAAAGTCTTTCTACTCTGTCCATACCATTGCCCTCCATTCATCCTTGCCTCTTCTTAATTTGACTTAGACACATCCTCTCTGATCCCTGCTAGAGACAGTTACCTCCCTGCTCAATCAAAACCAGACTTCTGTTCCCACAACATGTAAGGCAGAGAAACTCAGCCATGTCCTTCCCTCTACCCACCACTGAAGAGAGCTGAATCTAGTGGCTTTCCCCTTCGCTTCTAATTGAAGGCTAAGAATAATTAAACTGCTTCAGAGCACACCAGAAATTGCTATTTCTAAAGTCCAATATTTTCACCAAAGCAGTCAAGAGCAGCTGTAAGGTGTATCTACTTTTAGTTCTGTAACTCTATTCGCATACAGAACATTTGAGAATGTTCTCTAGGAACAGCACATCTGAAGTTCCAACCCTTCAGAACTACGAGCAGCCTAAAGTTCTTCATGCAAGACCATCTTTGTGCATTTACAAAATCTGAAGCTGTATTTATCAACTGAGGAAATTAATTTTCAAAAATTTGTGGTTTGACCAAAACCAGACAGACTGCTTGAGGAAGGGCAAAAGATGTTTCTGTCACAGTGATCTGAACTTGTAAGAAAGAGCAAATAAAAGTTTAAAATGACAAGACAAAAAATACTTGTCATTTTGGGGTTTTGTTTGTTCGTTTCACTTAGCTTTATTCTGGACATTGGCTGAACCTCAAGCTGAGTTGTCAAGAGAGATTGTTTGTGTGTCTGAAATTGGTGCTTCATAAGGCTCTTGATGTAAGAACAAGAATATTGTGAGAGCTGCACATTCTGTCTGCAATGTCACAGGTACTATACAAGTCAGGGCTTGGGTTGTTAATGCTCCAAAATTTCAGAATAAGGGTTTCATTCAGACCAGTATTTCAGCAAAAGTCTTACTTATGTGACAAGCAGTAAGGACAAACTACAATGAATCCATGCTCCTGTTCGAGCAGATAAAATGTGACAACAGATATCATCCCCTCACTGCTAAAACTTGGCAAGTCAAACCTCTGAGGTTTCCTACTGAATTCAGTCAAACAGATCTGTGTGACACCATCACTGGTGATGTTGAACAAACACACTTTAACACTAGCTGTGCATGCCTTAAAGTGAATGTTGTGCACTGCCAGCACTGGGCAGCAGTCAAGGAAGAACCTGCCTCCTGCTGGGTGAGTAAAGGTTTTTTTTCCAGTCACAAGCACACCATAGCCAGTAAGATTTTTAAATGTATATCTAATGTAATCACATTTGATCTCAAGGAGGAGATTGTTAGTGAAAGCACCTGAAGCCTTTTTAGGGTATAGTATATTATGGGTCAATACTACCAAGCAGCAGAATTTCCACACTCCAAAACTTCAGAGAAAAGAAGAAACTTGCATATAAAACTAATATTTACCACTAACTGCGGATACTAGTCTTCTATTCTGAAGACTGTATTCTTCATAAGGTTAATTCTTTCAAAGCTAGAAACACTGAATATATGCCTATTAATTGTTTACCACAACTCATGTAGGTGCTTTTTTAAGTACTTGGAACACTTCTTCGAACTTCAGTATTTAGGTTTCCATAGATAAAACAACAGGAGCCTTTCCTTTTAAAAGCCATCCACACGATTTGGGGTCATGACCCTTCCAGACTTTTGAGATTCTCCCTTCTTCTCTAAAGGTCTTTGGTAATTCTTTTGGGTTTACCATCCAAAACAGTACACATTAGTGATAACTCTACAAAGTAACATTAGTAGGGGATACCAAATTAAAAGTTAACAAAATACTGAATAAACTATTAAAACAGTAAAATTTGGACTTTAAAGAGCTGTTTAGACAGCTATGTCTTTCAAAAGACTGAATATGATGTGCTTTTTATAGTATTTACAACTTACACTACCTATACAAACCTAAACATCCAAAATATTTAAGCCATCAGCCCACCATTATTACAGTAATGGATCATAATATGGGCCCAGTTGTTAAAAACTAGCCTAACACATTTCACAAAACTGAAATACAGCAGAAGTGGATCACTTACTCGCTGGGCAACTTCAGCTGCAGCAGCTGCCATGGCTGCAGCTTTGGCCTTCTCTGCTTCATCGTACGTAGGAAGAGAGGTAGCTACACTGTATGGAGGTGGTACAGGATAAAACTCATTGTGTGGCTCTGTTCAAAATAAAGAAGTTATTTAAGCGAGAAAGATGTCAAGAATATTAACTCTCACATGCACATAATTATCTACATTTAAAGTAAACTTTTTTACAGAGGCTGAAACTGAGGATATTTGTATTTTAAGTTCTTAAAGATATCTTTTAAAGAAAAACTTTTAACAGCCTGATGGTACTTTGAGCTGCTATCCAAGGCAGAAACCTTAACATAGATGCTGGCAAGGAGTCAACAAGTTTATTAAGAAAAAATCATATTTGGTTAGTTATATCCCCAAGCATTCCAACCAGATGTTTTTTATCTAATCATACAAAAGAAATTAAAAAAAAAAAAAAAAGCTTTTAAATATCAATATTAACATGTTACTTTAGTCCAGTAATACAAATGCTCTATTCTTATTCGTGTGGCCTTGTTGCCAACTCCAACTGCTCTCTGAAAATCATTTTTTCCAAGACTTCAATTTCAACATATTCTTTTAAAAATTGTTCCTGCCATCAAAATGGACAGACTTCATTCTTCTGTGGTTTAACAGTAAGATATCACCATACAGAACAGAATTATTAACAATGTTAATTAAATATGCCTTAAAACATGCCTCGAGCCTCCCCCTACTGCCAGCAGTAGCTCATTAAAAGGCTGTTTACATGGTAAAGATTTGCCAGCACAGGTCACATGGTCAACAGATTTGTCAGCACACCAACACAAGGATGTTATATATAGGGATAATTCCACACAGCTATGTATTATACTTGCAAACACTGTCTCAAATAACAGGGACAGAAAACTGTTCTTTTAAAAAACATTTTAAAAAATTAGGTTGGCAGTTACTCCTAAAATATTTATTTGGCACATGGGAGACACAAATCTGTGCAACTTTACTTAAACAGCAACTTCGATGTTACCTGCTGTGAAGTCTCCCATATCCCCAAGAAAAGTCACAATTCTCCTTAGAAAGGGAGCAGTGAATAAATTGATAAAGAAACCCATTACTCTTTTTTATGAGAACTTTTACCAAGAGCCTTTAAAGTAAAATTAACCTTTTCATGGCAATATTTTCACCAAATCATGTCACATACTAAAGAAGTCTGAAGAGTTTTTTATAAAGAGGCAATGAAAATTGCCAATGAGGTCTAATAATGGAGCACTACTCAAAGATGTAGATTAAATGTGGAAATGAACTACAGGCAGACTTAAATAAAACCTATTAAACTAATTAATGAACATCCATTTAGTCTAGCAATTTGGAACAATCAGCATAATTTCCAAGTGTGCTTCTTCTGAACAAACCAAAGGGCTGCACATCAAAGGACAGCTTTTTACTGCAATTCTGTGCATAGGAAAAAAAATAATACACAGCAGCATCAGACAACTTTGAACCAAGGGATGATTCATACACCTGAAAGCTGCTATTTGAAAAAAAATACCTGAGGTTGCAGCTGCTTCCACAGCTATGCTACAGTAAGGAGGAGGGGAAGTATCTGCCTCAGGTAAGGCTGCTGTCTGCGGAGGCTGTGCAGCCTCTGTGGACGTGGAAGGCTGCTCAGCTGCTGAAGACTCTGAGGGGTCATCCTCGTTGTGAAGCTTGGGAGAAAAACACACACATTTCAGAGGCATTCAGGGAATACTTCCCACGACAACTGAATACTTGCAGAGACATGTTCAAAGAGAGACAAGATTACTCTCATCAACAAAACAGATTATTTACAAAACAGCACGTGACCACTTCTAGTAGTCCAGCAAAATTCTTCTAAGCAATCAGATAAAGATTATCTTAACTGCCCTGCCTTTTTTTCCCCCCCCAGGAATAGTTTTCTTCCCAGTGATTTTCAGGTAGTCTTAAAAAACTGGAGTTTTCCATGTTTACTGTATGGCAAAATACTATTATATGAATACTTTAATACCATTATATTTTTGTTCTTAAGTACAGTCATCAAATGTATTAACCTATTTTAAAATGCATCAGGTGAGAAATACTACTGTTTATTTATCTAGAAGAAAAAGAATTAAGAGACATTTCTACTGTAATTGGGACTTTCATTCTCTCGTATCTTTTCAAAGAGCTTCTCCATGCAAATTCTAAGACTTCTCAAAATATTCTGCTTTTCTTTACACTCTGAAAACAATCCTTTCCCTACTAAATTTCAAGTTGCTGGTTGTTTTTATTCCTTGATTAAAATTTTAAAAAGGACATGTTAAGTAAAGGAGAAATAAGAATTTGAATAAGGAAGAATGTTGATTAAAACTGTGGAATGCAGATTCAGCAACTAATATATTTTCTTAGAGAAGACATTTTTGATTATTTTAGCTGACAGTTCTTAGAATGTATCAAGCTTTTAAAAAGAAAGAATACTAAAATTAAAAAAATGCTGGTTCCCAGTAGTGTGAACTAGAAGACAAGATACCCAGAAGGCAACAACTGAAGCACATCTAAAACCCAGACTAAAAAATAAGATTAAACATACCTTAAAGAAAAATTCTATAGCTTCAAATTGGTACTTTTTAGAAACACCCTAGAGCAAAATATTATTTCAGTAACAAATACTAGGAATGTAACTACAACTGTTTCCTATAGGCAAAGTACAATCAGATTACTGGAAAAGGTGCCTTCTGAGAAGAACGTTAAATTTCTTATTAAGAAATGTAACAGTCACATCAAAATTGTTTTAATATGCAGATTATATCAAAGTTCACAGAATGGTTGAGGTTGAAAGGGACCTCTGAGCCCATCTAGTTCAACCTCTCTGCTGAAGGCAAAGCACCCATGCCTGGATGTCTGAGACCACACCCAAACACCTTTAGAATACCTTCAAAGACAGACTACACTGGCTATGCAGAAAAACCTTTTTCAGTGCTCATTCACCTTCACATTACTAAAAGTAAGGAAAAAAAAAAGAAAAAAAAATGTTTCCTGATGCTCCGAGGTCACCTTCAATAGAAATTATAGGTGTTTTTGAGGGTTTCTGGGTCCTGAGCAATCGGGTCATCTAATGCCTAATCCATGATCCAGAAGTTGCACAGTAATATGAGAAATATTTTTAGCCATTTTGAGTATTTAAAGCCAAAGAAAACAAAAGCACTTCAAAATAATCTAATATATTCTGGGGGATCAGAAAGCAAGTGAGAATACAAACCACTCAACTCTAAAAAGGTCGATCAGATCAGAAAACAAGCTAAGAGCTACAAATGTTATGGTTCTTAATTAAGTACAATAATTAACAAGAAAAATCTAGTATTGCAATGGATATAGCCAAAATATGCCCATTCTTAAATAAAACGAATTTAATTAACTAAGGTGTAAAGAACAAAACATGACTGGCATAGTTCTTACACTAACTGCTGGTACACTTACCCTCATTTAGGGTGTGTGTGTAGTTCTGAGTACCCCACCAAAAAAGCCTGATCTTTGGGCAGGGGAAAAAGTAAAGCAAGCTTAAACGGATTTTTGTTATTTCCATTCTTCCTTGTTGGAAACCGGGAGGTTCCTATGATGCCTTTGGCCGACCCAGAACCTGGTCAGGAGGCTTTTCAGCCTTGCCAGAGGTGTCAGGGACCCTGGAATGATACTAAAAATGCCTGCAGCTCTGATTCTAATCCATGGAACAGGTTGTCAACTTTGTATGAAGAATTTCAAATCACAAAAACTTAGAGAAATAGTAGTAGTTATAAGCAAAAAGAAAAGAATTTGAGTGTATGTACAGGGGGGTTTAAAGCCCTGTACAGGGGGGTTGGACATCTGTACAGGGGGGTTTAAAGCCCTGTACAGGGGGGTTGGACATCTGTACAGGGGGGTCTGAGGTACAAGATGGAGAATCTTTACACGTGGCATGTTGTCTTTTGTTCTTCTTCATAACCTCCATCTTCTTGGTGATGCTGGCACTTTTGGATTAGTTTGACACAGATCTGGACATGGTGATGTGAGTGGCACGGATTGGTAATTAATGGTAAACATTATATACGTAGTTTTTAGTATAAAAGATTAGAGCTCAGCCGGGGCGGGCACAGTGTGTCTCTGGATGCGTTCTGTGTCAACCCTGGCAGGGCAGAGAAATCTACTTTTGATAAGGAACTAATAAACTGCCTTGAGAACACGAACAAACGACTCCAGACTACTCCTTCAGCAGCACGGGCCGGAAACCTGGACTTTTCTGTACATTGTGGGGTCTCCCGGGGCAAAGGAGATCACCACATTCCTCTCCTGCCCTCCCCTCTTCAGTCATTGCAACTTTTTTTCCCTACCACACCACAGTAAATGCTGTTACTATTCTGAAGACACAGAGATCCACAAGTACATCATTGGTCAAAGAGCATATTACTCCCAAAAAAAAACCAAAGCAAAAAACTTTGCCATTCCCCAGACATTTAATTTCACATCTTCTACATGCTTTCTTGAATTGTCTTTTACTTCAAATTATCTGTAGTACACTAACAGTAGATGATGGAGTTAACATGACCATCAGACAAGAACATGTACAGGAGAACTTCTTGCCTTCAAAGACAAAGTTAATGAGTCATTCAATTGTTATAGCAACTGCAATTAGGATAAGGAAAAAATCCATCCTAAGGGTTCCATACAATAGAAACCCATTATACTCTTCAGTACCACTCAAAGTTCCTTTGTTTTGTAAGACTTACATTTAGGAACCAAGTATTTCTATTTATCCTCTCTTCTATTAAAGAGGTCTCAAATTCTGAAAAGCGCCAAGGTTATCCTAATGTAGCAACTTAAAGAAAAATCTTCACCCCTTTTATTAAAAAAAAAAAAAACCAACACAAAACAAAAATCCTACAATAATTGGATTAAGTAGTTTGAGTGTTTATAGCTAGAATAATAAACACAAGTTGTTCCATGAACACAAATTAGCTTTTGTTAGTTCTTGTTCAAGTGTCCTGTATCATACTCTCTCCTTAAGGCAGTAACTTCAACTCCTTTTAGAGGACTACTTCGCTGGGTTAAAAAAAATATCAAAACCAAACCCCCCAACTGCATAGAACTTGCCTCAGTAACCTGGAAATTTTGCCCACACCAGCAGTGCAGACAGCAGTGGTTACATCATTTTGTCTTGTAGCAACTCTGCCTTGTCTTCACAGAGCACTGACTCTCCTCTCTGGAGTCGCCAGCTTGCTTGAAACCAGTAGGAACCCGACTACCTTTGAGCCTCCCCCTTCACGTTTAATTTTGGCTTCTACTGGTGGTAAATTTAGAAGTTATTTTTGGAGACAGGGGAAGAAGAGGCCTGACACTCTTCATAGGCTTCATTGCCATAGAAACCAAGCTAAAAACACCCAGAAGGGAACAGAAAATGTCTGTTTCAAGGTATTACTTATGCTATGTACTTAAATGTCACCTGAAGCAGCATATAACATTGAAAGCATATAAATAGTATCCAATATTATCTTTTTCCAATAGTAAGAATGTTTTACCTAATGTTTAATTAAAGGCTAAAGAGAACTCACAGTTCATCATCTCAGCCCCTCCCAAGCCTCCAATGAACCATTATTTGGTAGTAGGCAATATAACTGCTTTTGTCAAGATTATGGTCAAAACAATTACCAAGACCTGTTAAACCGCAGACAACTGTAAATTAGTACCTTTCCCTATTCCCTCCCTCCCATTTTAAAAGTGGGTGACACTGGAATGTTCTTCCTTCATGTTTTAGTATGTACTTGGGGTATGTGGCTGACTATATGGAGCTTCACTAAAAAAGAAACAGTGAGTACTTTGCTATTAGACACATGACTCTTAAACTGTTAATGCCCATATTTTAATCACTGTTCTTAAAGCCCTCAAACTGCAGTACATTTCAGGCTCACATTCTTAAGAAGTACCTATGATAGGGCAAATAAAACTCAAAGGTGAATTGCAGAGCAATGGCTGTTCTGCCGACAATGACTCAGTCTCATGGTAACTACAAAAGGGTGAACAGCACAGGAAAACATAGTAGTTTCCTTCATATGATTTTTACCCTATACTATCTTCAGTTTCCCTCCCAGAAAAGATCTACAAAACAGTTATTCACTATTTCATTTCAGAAGAAGTTAAACCAATGCAAGACCTTTCAGCAACAAAACGTTGCATAAAACACAGCTGTCTTTATTTTTTACTTCTACTTTTAACAAGAAATTATTTTTATACAATGAACACAACTATTCCTTCTACAATTGATTTCCTAAAGTCTGGTCTTTTGTATAATTATTTCCAAAGTAATCAGATGCAATATCTGGAATCAGCTGACAGCTTACAAAGAAACATGACCCACGAGAAAGTGCTTAGAACAGAAGCTTTTACTGAGGGGACAGATGCATATACTTTAAATGTTTAGGCTTATCAAAATAAAAACTGAAAGTAGAAGACATCATTCTCTACTTAACACTTTTTTATCTGTCTGCAGATAGTAACTTTATCTGACCTGCAGATGTTTGCTTTTCTGGTTAAAAAGAAGGGCAAATGTTTGCTTCATTTCTGATGAACCAATTGGACAAGAGTGGCAATATAAGCAAGTTACTCAATTAATGCAATTTAAAAAAACTCAGGGGAAAAGGATATAATAGGATGTCTGTTATCACCTGTACCAAAAATATACAAGATTAGAATGATGCTCTCAGATAAAGTGCATTGAAGCAGCACATGATAATTCCAGTCATAGTGTACAGACACCATTTAATTTTTATTACCTGATTTTACACGTCAAAAGCTGCTCTTCACTCCTTTCATAAAATACAATTTATGGAAACCAGTACATTATAAAATTACTGCAACACAATTAACTTCAACAACGTACTGCACATATTTTAAAAAAATCCTTTTTTCATAAGCATGTTTTTTTCACACTGCTTACATAATTTGTTTAGTGTAGCACAAATTTATGCAGGGGATACTGCCATACAAGATATAAACAAAACACCAAACAACTAGCTAGCTTTCTTTTCCTAGTTTCCAAGAAACTACATTCTTTCTTTTAATACCTTTATTACCAGCTCACCTTGTCAAAATGTGACTTTTGGGTAAATTTTAACAGGATGGTTCTGTCTGGGGCACCACAGAGCTACACAAATTTCTCATTAGCAATCAATAATTACAAAGCACTTTCAACATGTCCTTTTTTCTACCTTTCAAATGAAATTACAGTTTTGAAGAACTTTTTACTTGTCCAGTTTTGACCTTACACTGATGAGTTACTGGGTTCTTCCAAACTGTATTAAAACTAATACAATACACAGAAATTCCATGATGATGGGCCTAATACTTTGCTTCAAGTAAAACCATAGAGACAACCAAGTAGATCATGCAAGTTCAACCTTTGTATGCAAAACAATCCATTGATACACTTCCTTCACAGAAAGCAACACTCTTGGCAACTGAGATTTGTCTTCCTCACTTGGTAGAAGTTACTTTGGTCTTCTATTATCACTTTTTTTCAGATTATGACAAAAGGTCAACCAAAAAGATCCATTTATTGCAGCTCCTAGCATTGGAGGGAAAGACATGCCAGACTCAAGATTGCCAGTGCAGTGCACAAAAAGAACTCTGACATCTCTGCATTAGATTCATGACATCTT
>VXBU01013855.1:1010686-1022890 GCA_013400315.1 Bombycilla garrulus | reverse complement strand
CATGAGGTTCCCTTTTTCTGAATGCCACCTAACAGTATCAACAGCTCATAATATCAGCTATTATTTTTTTTATTTTTAGAAAAAAAATATAAAACCTATATCATTAAACCATAATCTCCGTGAATAGAATCACAGAATAGTCTGTGCTAGAAGGGAGCTTAAAGATAACCATTCCAATCCCCCATGGACAAGGACACCTTCCAGTAAACCAGATTGCTCAAAGGCCCCTCCAGTCTGGCCTTGAACACTTCCTCAGATGGGGTGCTCCCAGCTTCTCTGCACAACATGTTCCAGTGCCTCACACCCTTCACAGGAGGCAATTTCTTCCTGCATCTAACACAAACCTACCCTCCTCCAGTTTGAAGCCATTCTTCCTTGTCATATCCCTGCATGTACAAAGACCCTCTCTGGCTCTCTTGCACAGCCCCTTTAGGCACTGGAAAGCTGCCATAAGGGCTCCCCAGAGCTTTCTTTTCTCCAGGCTGAACAATCCAAACTACCACAGCCTTTCCTCATATGAGAGCAGCTCCATCCCTCTGATCATTCTGGTGTCCCCTCCCCTGGACTCGCTCCAGCAGGTCTGTGTCCTTCCTGTGCTGGGACCCCAGAGCTGATGCAGCACTGCAGGTGGGGTCTCAGCAGAGCAGAGGGGCAGAATCCCCTCCCTGCCCTGCTGCCCACGCTGCTTTGGATGCAGCCCAGGACACATTTAGTTTCTGGGCTGGGAGTGCCCATGGCTGGGTCATGTCCAGCCTCTCACTCACCAGCACCCCCAAGTCTTTCCCAGCAGGGCTGTTCTCCATGTGCTCATTCTCTGACCTGTGTTTGTGCTTGGAATTGCCCCAGGCCAGGGACAGGACCTTATACACTGGGCCTTGTTGAAATTCATCATGTTTGCAGGCACTCACCTCTCAAGCCTGTGGGGGTCCTTCTGTGTAGCATCCCTTCCCTCCAGCATATTAACCACACCACACAGCCTGGTGTCACCAGCAAACTTGCTGAAGGCAAGTGATAAGATCAATCAGCTCTGATTTAGGTCACTAGTAGCCACTGAAAAATCAAACCTAAAACCAGTAATCTGTAATTACACTTTGAGAATAATTTTAAGAGCAGAAGAGCTAAATAAAACTTTCTGCAAAATAAATGTTTTCATTTTCTTGTTTACTTGGGAAAAAAAAAAACTTTATCATCAAGAGTTTTTAAAATAAATATTTCACAGTTTTCTAGAATACAAGGATTCTTGAGAAAATACGCCAGAGAAACCATATTGTATTTAAACTTTCTAGCTTTCTCCTCAATATCGGTTTTTTTATCCTCCACAAATAAGGTAGTTTATGCATGACTTTTTCTTCAAACGTGTGTTTTAACATCAATCTCCCATAAACCCATGCAGACTAGCGAGCAGGAAGGCAACTATTTCCAGTTCTCTACCAAATACATGCTCTGCTGCAATACAGTTTTGGCCACAGCCACAGCACTCCAGAGAAACACCATCCTCTAAAAAACTGGTCTTCAGTTTAATAAACACTGAACTACTATGCAAATAAGCTTATAAGGCACCTAAGTAAAATGCAGAAGTATAGAAATTTTCAGCTACTTTTTGCTTTTATGTATTCTAATCAGATTTGATCACTTAGTTTTGAATTCCTGACTGCACAGAACAGATGCACATCATATCCTTTTCCTCACCATCCCATCACTTGGCAAGCATCAAATATCCAACACCCAGATCTAGCAAAATCCCTTCACGATAACAAAGTGGGTAGGTTTGTTGGGCTTTTTTTGGTGTTTTTTTTCCCCATGAGGCATCTCTGCAGAAAATTTTCAACAGCAGTCGATATGTCAGAAGGTCGAAGGTGTAAAATCTGCACTAGAAGCAGCAAAGCTGAACAGAAGTCTATTGCTGCCATTCCACAGCTGTGTAGAAATACCAAGTGTGTCTGTTAAACAGGGATTAGATACCATGGAAACCCAGAACCTCTGGAGGCAAACTTCAACTGAAAAGAATCCAGAGATTTAAACTGAAGTTGTTGAAAAGTAAGTTGCCAAAAGAATGGCTTTTCTACCACAGTGAATTTCCCTGTGCAAAAATAATCTCCAGCAAGTGAAAGTGTTTCACATGCATCTAAGTGATGCTTAAATTATCTTAGTTTTCTTTTAACTAGGGATCTTTAGGCTATTGAATATTTCAAGGTTTTTTTAAAGGATTATAAATATGATTTTTAAAAATACAAACCAAGTAAAACAATGGTGATCAGGAAAAAAGGAAAATAAAAGCATTATAATGTGCATGTAGATAGATCTATACAGATGTGTCTCTCTGTCCACACCAATGACTACCTCACATATAACATTTGACATGCTCTTTCATTTTACTTGGATTATAATTCAGATTTAACCAATTAATTATACATTTGGTGGCATAACATACACATCTGCATTCATTTCCTATGGCTTCTACTGATGTATTCCTTCCAATCCCTCCCATTAATAGTAAAAGTAGAGGTATTAGTGAATATGAGAACATATCTGGTGTGAACGTGAGGACTCTTCTGGAAAACTAAATGTTCTAAGACTAATGATACTAGAAATATGGTCTTATTCTACAAAGTATATCCATTTCTCTCCCCTTTCCTTGAAGGTTTCTTGTCTGCTAAAGAATTATTCTACAACAATTTTGAATACTGGAATTTTGGTAGAATCCAAACATATATATGCTTCATATTTATTGTAAAATTATAAATTGGGCATTGTTTCCTACAGTTTTACCTATTACATAGTTGTAGGAATTAATAGAGAAATTTGCCAACAAAAAAACTGACATGTCTAATTACTAATAACAATGGCTGGGACCAACATTTCCAAATCTTCACACATCATATTAAAAAAATATTTAGGAAATAAAAGTTGTTAAAAGCTTACTCTAAAGCTTGTATACAATGAGGTATTGCAACTCTGACCAACTCCAGAATGCAGAAGCTACTAAAAACATTACCATCCATAACGTAGCCTCTCTTTCTCAAACAGTAACTTGAGAACAGCTTGAGGAATCGGTTTAAATTCTATAAACAAAGTATAATATGAGGTTTTCCTCCTTGAACACTTTCTAGATAGAAGAAACTCAGTAACGGAACAGAAGCATGTAACCAAGGACAGAGGTCAGTCTAAGGTCGTGCTCTGTCTCCAACGCTGCCTTCACCACGTGAGCCTTAATCACCTCTTGGACAACCATTTTCCTCAGACTCCCCAGTATGCACAGCAGTTCCATTACAGCTGTGTACAGTGTACATCTCTGCCCACTCCACTTGCATCTGTTATGGATTTGATGCATTTGAGCTTTCTTGAATCTGCTGATGTAATCTGCCTGTATAATCTTCTGTATTAACAAACTGCATATGTTTGCTTCTCCTTGTGTAGTTTCTTTGGTAAATCAAACCCCAGCGAGCACCCTACAATTTTAATATTGCACAATTTGGTGAGTAACAGCTCCACAACTGCTTTATCCACTGCCTTGGTGACTCTGTAATTTTTGGTCCCTTCCAACTTGCACCACCTGTTCCAGAGCACTTTTAAGAAGTCCACTTCCCCTTCCCTTCCGCAGCTGCCCTTGTGAGCAACCAAAACTGCAGACAGCACCCAACACACAAACAGGTCCTGTGCTTCATACAATGATATTTGCTGCTTATTCTCCTTATGTTCCCTAATGATGGACAGTGGGGCATCAGGATTTGTTGGCAGCTGACACTAACCAACAGCTTCAGCAAACCACCAGTCATGGGTCATGTCTACTCAGCAGCAGCTTTATAGAATCAGTACAGAAAGTAGATCCTGGTCACTCCTAAGTCACATAAAACATGTACAACACATAAACTGTAAAAGTAGAGGGAACAGAAAAGCCTGTAAAACCAGGAAACATCACCAAGAACAGACTTAATATTCAACAATTAGTTCCAGTTTCCATTTTAGCCTGCAAGAATTTGGGCTGCAAAATTCAATGCTTATTGAACTGAACTGCAGAAGCAGCATAGAGTTTCACCTCAAGTCCCTGATTTGAAAGCAGTAGGAAAAAAAGGACTCAGGTTTGTGTCTCCTGTACCATGCATAAGCATAATTGAAAATTCTTCAGAAAAACTAAGAAAAACTGAAAAAGTCTCAAGTTTATTGACAATCCAGGAATTTTACTGGATGTGTACTTAGATAAACCCATCCCAGTTGAACAGTCTCCTACTCAACAATATGACTCAGTCGCCCAAAATAAAATAATTAATGAAATAAAATGTAAATCAGAGGATACTATTAATCAATAAGAGCAAACTGTATTTTTATTAGTGAGTCAGTCAAGCTTGACTTTTTCAGTATAAACCATTTTCTTAGTAATTTGAAATGGAGCAGTTGAGCTCCTCAACTCACAGCGATAATACAGACAAATTTCAACAGTTTGAAAACCACATACACAGCACCAGCTGAAAACACCTATTGTGAACTGAAAGAACAGGCCCTACTGAAAATATTTTCACCTTGATTTGCAACTCACACAATACTTATAAATGTTCAAGGTCCTTCCTTTTAAAAAAAGCATGCTTAGGTCTCAACAGGTAGGTGAGAATTTTTTCAACCCTACTGTTAAAGAGTGCTGACTGAGCAATCCTACAAAATATGTGGCACAAAGGACAATTTTCTGGACCTCTCAATTGCCAATGAGATGATGCATGCACCTGAAAGCAGGCACTTTCCAGCAGGTTGGTTGATTATAAGGCAGCTAAGCAAAACAAAAAACAGCAATCCTGGAAATTCACCTCTTCGGAAGACAGCAGAACCAAATCAGTGCTATCACTAAATCCCAAGAAAATATTCTCAGGAGACAAAAAATTTAAAAAAAAGGTTGATATTGAGGCACACAAGAAAGGAGCATAAGCCACACCGTTCAACATCAGCTGTGGCCTAGCACTGCAGGGCTTTAGTGGTCAGCTCCTTTATTTCAATTATGCACTCATTCTAGGATTTGGAACAGATTTTAAAGAGCAAACAGCTTGTGCAAGTCTATTCCCTAACCATTTATTCCATGCATTTGATGCAAGTCAATTTCATGACCACAGCTCTGGAGATTGAATTAAGAGCCTTAATGCTTTAGTACATTCCTTGAAAAATACCTCAAGGACTGTTTCTGATAAATTTGAAGATATGACAATTGATTCATAAGTACCATGATCAAAATGGACAATTGGCCTCAGTATCACCCAAGACCCCTATCCCAATTGTTTCATGTTTTACCGAAGGCATCACTTATTCCTCAAAGATGACAAGTGTTAATTATTTACACTAACCATTACCAAAACAATGTTTAACCATGAACTTGTGCCACTTTAAAAGAACTCTAACTTTCTTTCCGGCAGGAAGGAAACAACTGCTACTCTAAGTATCCTCTTTTCAATAACCTTTCCTCAAGGCTGCTCTACACAATCTTTTCAGATTAATCAGGGAAAAGCAAAAGGATGTTCAATAGCTCAAGCTGTATAATGATAATACAATCATGTCCATCTTTACCAAGGACATGATTCTGACCTCCCCTACAAGAACAACCAGTGAACATTTATAGGATTACTTTCAAAAGGTAAAATACTGTTCAAAGCTAAAATGGACAAACCATGTTTGCGAATACGCTAAGATACCCTGCAATAGTGGAGAGACTAACTTTTTCTTCATTTTTTACAAGAAATACACATCTTACAAGGACGAAGGTGACAAATCTCTGCCAAGCACCTAGTAACTAAAGAAAAAGGAAGATGGGTTTACAAATAAAAATAAAGCAATACACAGCTTTTTGCAGATGTTATTATGTCTATACTACTCAAAGTAGAGGACCTTTTTAAATTTTTCTGTGCATTTTGAACACAGCTGGAGGTACAACCATAGATGAGGTTGAGGGGCATGACTCAATATCTAATGTTTTGGCTATGGAGTGGTTGAGAAGTAAGTTAGACTATCTCAGTTTTATGCTAATCTTAGCCTATGATAATGGAAACAATACTTAAGCGGAATAAACAGTTACTTGTTAAAATGGAAATGTATTTTTTACTTTCACTGTAGATCAGACATGCTATGAGTGCAGGCTGTGCCTGACATGACTTAAGCACACACCAGAAAAAGTTAGTCATTCTCATTAAAAAAACACAGCTGGTGAAGAGGGTGCCCAATTTACTAAAATCAGCCACTTGTGACAGTACTTGCCCAGGAAGTGGGAGACCTAAGCCTGAGGCAGCTCAAAACCACAGTCTTGGCTCTCCACTAGTTCAGTTTCAGTAGGAAAAGTTGGCAGTGCCTCTCCAACTTAACAAGTTGCCAATTTTTTTTTTTGTTCTTTTTTTACTCAATCTCTTAGGATTGCTTTTCTTCATTTGAAAATGGCGTCCTTGATTTGAGTGTGCTGGTATATGTTCATTCTCCTTTTCAAAACAGCTAGAAAACTAAAGGGAGATTTGAGGCTATGAAACTTTAGAAAATACTGAAATCTATGACTGTAAGCTGAACACCGAGGTCTCACAAATTTAGGTGTGACGACATTACCGGTTGCCACATCTTCCTTGTTTTGTCAACGCTGTCACAGGGGAGAAAGTTTCAAAATATACCTGTAATGAGTCATTTGTCAAAAGTAACTCATTTTCCCCATCCAGAAGACTACCACTTACATTTTGTATTAATGCAGTGCTTGATTTCTGATAATATCCTGGTGTGGTCCCACATTTTTGAGATACATATGAGCTGAGAGAACACATAGTTTCTCCTTTTCAAAGTACCACAGAAAGAACATTTAGTTTGGCCTTAACACAGCTGACTCCTACTCAGAACCCTGCTATTTGAAGTAATTTTATTCATGTTACTGAACTTTCTTAACAGGATTAGAAGACTTGCTAGATGTGACATGCACACCACAGCCTCAAGCTGCCTTTTTACATTACATGACTTCATGTCACTGCACAGATCAGGTACCTCTTTCTTTGGGCTTCATGCACCTTTCAAGAAGCTAAAAATCCCCCGGTTTCACAAGACAGGCTCAGCCACACTAAGATCTCACTGCCACTAGAAAGGCCAGTCCTGTTCCCAACCTCTGTTCCTGTACCACCCTTGCACAGACCCAGCCTTAGATTCCAGCCTTTGGTGAAAAATCAGAGTGGAGCAACCCAGGTACACTGTGCTGGTTTTAGTCTTCTTTTTTGCTCAGTACAGTAAAACTTATGAAACTAAGCCCATTTGTGTGCAAAAATGCTTAGGTCATTCTGTGCCCACACCAAAAAGAAAAGAAACTGCCCACACAAAAACCCAGAAAGTTACTACAACCACTGATATTCCTGGTGTACCAGTAAGGCAGGGTTTCCTCCTATGAATCAGCTGCAGAGCAGGGTGTTATGTCTGTGGCCCTCCAAAGAAATTCAAAAATCAGATAGTAATGGCAATACATTGTTAACCCCGTTTTAAATTTATAGAAAAATATGGTACCTTCTCAGCACCTCTACTTAGGAGCAACATACAGAGAGATCTGAAGTTTATCTCCTTTTCCATATAAAATGAGAAAGTACTTAGAAATTTAACTAAAAAGTGAAAAAAAAAAAAGTAAAATGTAGGCTTTTACATCCTTTATCTGCAAATGTCTCAACAGTCATAATTGTTCTTGCTTGTAGCAGGATTCTTCACGAAAAAATAGTGTTGATAAAAATATTAAACTTATTCCTTCAAGAGAGAAACTATTATTTAATACAGAAATTTGTAACAGCTAAGTTACAAAAATAAATTTAAAATGGCTAATATTACAGTCCAAAAAACAACTAAGATGCAAGGACAGATCACTGTCTGAAGGCATCATTTTCCTCATTCCAGGAGATCCTCATTTGCTTTTTCTAAGCCATAAAAAGTCCAAACTAGGTGTTTCAAGTGCAAAATGTGAGTGCAATAAAAAATTGTATCTTCTTATGATTGAGGCTACAATCACAAAAAATATCTGTGCAACTGTCACAAGCAAACAGCTGTAACACTTATCAGTTTATGTATCTTTTCTCAGTACTTTTCAGTATTATAAACTTTGTCCTCCAGATGCATAATTTTATCTTCCAGTTATGACATCACCCCATATCTGTGGAAAGCAACAGAATTTCCCTAAGCTGGCTTGAGCTGTTCAGTAACACAAATTACATAAAAGTTTTCCTAAGACAATAAATACTGTAGAAAATACAGTAGATGTATAGATTTAAGCTAGAGGTCTTACATCAAAGCCATAGAATTACCTACACTTGGGAGTTTATTTGCCAATCACTACTAGGTTCAGTCCCTGAGAAAAAAAGAAGGAAGAGATTTTTCTTTGTTCACATTTCCTGTGTAGGTTAACTTTCATGAGAGTTACAAAGACAATTTGACTTTAAACAAGGTTTTTAACCAAGTAACATTGGGAGAATAAAGAGTCAGTCACAATAGAGGTAAGAGATAGAGAAAATAAAGCCTTAGCTGAGTTTGTGTTTTGCTACAGTGTTTACAGAACAAATGTTCATCTCTTAGCCCCATTTCTATAAGCACACACAACTTACACTCATAAAAGGCTGACATCCCTTTTAAAAATTACAATTTCTTTATCCATGTATAGTGCCATACAACAGCAGGCTGCCAGCGGAATATTGCCTCAACCATCACTTACAAACCCCACCAAAACCAAGTGCTACAGCAGCATGGCAAGTTCAGTAAAAGCTGAACTGACATGCCTGTGGAGAGCTGCCCTTGGCTCCACCCAAATCGGTTTGTTACCTTCCCATTTTACCCAGTTTCCTATTAAGCTCTGACCAAACCCTAGTCAGAGTCAGAGACTCAAACTGGTTACCCAAACCTTTAATCAAGAAAGACTGGTTATTATAATTCATGAGCAGTACAGCTTACAAGTCCTCCAGCCTTCAATACAATTTCTGTGGCTAAATCACTCATCTGCACTTGAAGTCCTCCCTCATGACTCAGTTATCTGGAAAACTAGACTTTTTTACTTTTCTAAGTTAAAAAAAAAAAAAGCAATCTCGACCTTTAATGCTTAGCTGCTCTCTCAGTTTTATGTGCTGCAGAAAACAGCTGCATTTCCTCCTCTTTGTTTCAGCACAGATTCACAAAGCATCATTCCAATCACTTTTTCTGCAAACAGGCTGGACCAGGAGCAGACATTTCAGACAAGATAGCAATGCTGTTAAGGTCAGATGACAAAAAACTAGAAGGTAAAAAGAATCAGGAGAATGATTACTGAAGAATTTTTATTATAATTTTCCTAAACTTTATGCCTTATCCAACAAAGAGCAGAATAGGAGAAAAAATAGAAGAAATACAACAATAAGTAAATGATGCAGCTGAACTGACATACCTGCAAGGAATGTCAAATGTAAGATTTAAGACACATTTACCAACAGGAATGCAGTCATTCAAGTGACTAAGGAAAAGAAAAAAGGAAGTAAAGCAAGACAACAAAGGCTGGGTAATTTACTTCTAATGTCATACTCCTGCAGGGAAGCATGACAAATTCTTACCCATCAATTATTTGTCTCTTTGCCCTACGAAGAGGGACAAAGCAGGAGGGCCAGAAAGCAATACAAATCACACATGCCCGCGGCAGATAGTTACGTAATGCTGACGTACTGCCTGCTCTTTGCTCACAACACTTACTTTGCTGCAATTCCAAGTACCAGCCTTTAACAGCTGCCCGGTTTGAACACTTTTAAACTGCTTTGTAAATGAAATGCAGACACGCAAAGGAGAACAAGATACAGAAAGAAGCTTCAGTGCTATTTCCAAGAGAGATTAAAATAAGAAAAGCTGAGGGTTAGCCTTATGATGAGACATTTTCTGTTTCATATGAACTCATATAACTGGCTTCTTGTGCTAAAAACTCAAAACTAAACCACCTGCCAATCTAAAGTATTTTAGTTTAACTAACTTGAAGAAACCAGAAATAAAAAGAGAAAGATAGCTCCTTTGACTTCACTGAAATGCTACTGCCAGGAACAGAAACACAAGTCAGTAATTCTTTTGATAATAATATACACCTAGAAATCCTTCTATTTAGAAAGGAACTTGCTCTGAATAGAGTCAAACAGATCAGAAGTAAAGGCAGAATGGGTACAAGCAGGGCCAAAAAGTATTCACTATTAATCATGGGAGAAAGAAAAAATAAAACAAAACAAAACAAAACAAATACAACGGACACAGCAGAACTGGCCAGACTTCATAAAACTAAATTCATAAAACATTCATAAAATGTGGAATTAGCCATATTAAGTAATCTTTTTTTCCTACTTTTTTTCTTTAAAAACTGGGGCACAGCCATAAAATCTGTAATGATCTATTCAGTACCTACCACAGCCATCACGCAAGCAAATCACAACACTTAAGATCACATGCTTCAATAATCAGCTGCTAATTAAGTATATCTGCAATTGCCTTGTTCCTTCCTTTCTCTGACCCAAAACAGTAACTAAACAACATGACAAAAATCTCAGTCTTCAGCAGTCAGATATAACAAAGAAACTAAAACAATACACCCCTTCCTATGAGGCAGTAATCAGGAAGGCTGTATTTTGAACTCTGGAGCACAGCACTGATTTACAACAAATGACTGTACAATTTAATATACACAGCAAACTGAGAAGGCCAATTCATGCAGTCAAACATTAAGACATTTTAGAAGGCCACACCAAAGAGTGTTTACCCAAAGCTGGGCATCAGCATCATCACTGGAAGTTCCTAACAAGCATAAGATACAAATACTACAGAGACAAATTATTTTTTCATGTTTTTGTCTTTTTTTTTTTTTTACTCCTTTGAGTAACTAAATTAAAGTTTCCCTTCTACCTGTCTGACTTCTAAAAATATATGCTTTCAAGGCCTTTTAAAACATGCCCAGGTTACCTCAGGTCTCAAAGAAGATAGTGCTTGTAGGCTCTTAAGAAAATGCTCTGCCAGCATTATCCTTCTCTGTTGCAGAGAAGGATTGACTTAGGACTCCTACTGATTTCAAGTTATGGAAGCATAGTGCCAGAAAAGCAGCATGCTAGAAAGCACTGATCCACAAAGCAGTTGGTGACCAAGTACCATCCTAAAGGCATACTTCACAGGGTGCATAGTGTACTCATCACCTCTGTGACAATCCCTAAGTGCCCAAAAGCGTACAGAAATTTATAATAATGTAAGACTATCAAAATAAATATTCCAAATATAATCTGTTTCCTATTATTTTTTCGTAAATCATAACCTAGGAATAATCTGAATATAAATACCAGTATTTACATATGCACAGACCTAAGCATGTTTACTTCTGTGGACACTCTTTTCACTGCTCAAGCTGTAAAACACTGAGATAAATAATTCAGGATTTAGCTAGAAGATTGCAGTAAAAATTTGAATCACAAAGAGTAACAAAGATTTCAGACTTCCTTATCTTTATGTTCATAGCAAATATATAAAGTACAAGGAACTTGAGGATAAAATTTAAACTTTTGAGGAGACAGACTGCATCCAAGTCATTTTTACACCCAATAATCAGAAGAGCTTATATATTTTGAGTATAATTGGCCTTAAGCTAATGACTGCAAGATTTATGTAACTGGCATTAAACTCATGACTGCGAGAAACTAACAGGACAATCAGGGCAGGATGAAAATCTCTGTATTCTAAATTATTAGTTCTGTGGTTAAGTTCAGGAACGAAAGAAAATTTGGTCTCAGT
The DNA here is from genome assembly GCA_013400315.1 of Bombycilla garrulus. NCBI lineage: Eukaryota > Metazoa > Chordata > Aves > Passeriformes > Bombycillidae > Bombycilla > Bombycilla garrulus. The sequence continues at coordinate 1,011,151 of VXBU01013855.1, read as the reverse complement.
GACCCACAAAGCTGCGGACCGTTCTTGAGAAGAGTGTGCTCGTGCATGTCCATTCACACAGATACAGATACACACACACACACACTGAAGGTCAGTCTCCTCCCTGCATTTCACACTTCCCTCCCTCTAATCTCCACACAGGCCTTGCACTCTATCCCAGAGCCAGACAGCGACGGGCTTTCACAAATCGCAAGGTTTCAGAGGCTGGCTCCGCGGCACGTCCTTAGTAGAGACAAGGACCCCTGCCCCTCGCTCCCCCGGGCCGCTCCGCGCTGGCGCGCCCCGCTCTCCTCGGCCGCGCTCCCCCGCTCCCGGCAGGGGGATGCGCCCGGGAAAACCCGCCGAGCCTGGGCTGGCACCGGCCCCCGCGGGAGCGGCCGGGAGGGGAGAGGGAGGCGGGCAAAGGCGGCTTCCCGAGCAGGCCTGGTAGCGGCCCCCTCCGAGGCCGGGGCAGCCGAGGGGGGT
>VXBU01013855.1:982921-1010496 GCA_013400315.1 Bombycilla garrulus | reverse complement strand
CTGCGGCCGCCCCCCGCCTGCCGCCCGCCCCCGCGGCGGCGGAGTCGGCCCCCGCCCCGCCCCGCCCCGCCGGGAGCCGTGTTCGCTGTGCCCGGGCCTGGGTGGGTGCGCCCTTCACCCGTTTCTCCGGCAGCGCTCGGCTCAGGGCGGTTCCACGGGGGCTCCCCAGAGCCGGGCTTTCCCTGAACTTCACTCGGCAGCGGCGTTCTGTGAGGCTGTTACGTCCCAAGCCCAGGCCTTGCCTAGATATTTATCGCTATTGATCACCATGGGGCTAGAAGAAGTACAATATGGCACAGAAGACATCTTGGGGACCTGCAGAGCAATTTTGAGTAGGCATCTACCTAAAGTGATTAGAATCGTGAGCCCCTTTGCCTGTTCCTGTGAAGGGAAAGCACCCTTCTGTGGCAAGGAAATGTGATTTTTCTCCTCTCTCTTCTTCCTAAAACTGAATGTTCAGATGTTTATGACCTCCTGGAGTAAAACCAGCTAAAAATGCTTGCACCCATAAAGGTGTATCGGATGAGGCTGACTCATTTCTAGGTTCGCGAGCTGCCAGATGTGTAGCTGCAGCACGCAACAATTTCAAAGAGCCGTAGGTGCATCTCTTGGCTGCGGTGGAGAAGAGCGTTCGCCTGTGCTGCTCCATAGCTGATCTGCAAGGCAAATGCTCTCACAGAAGTGGCTTCTCGCTATCACTAACGGCCGGCACGCAGAACTTTAACCTGCAGCTCAGGTCATCACCTTTCCGCAGCTGCTTGCTGACCTGAGCAGCAGGTTGAGAGTTTTTGTGCAGGCAGAGTTTTTGTGCGGGAGTGGGGTGTAGCGCCAGGACGTGCACGTGGGAGGGCAGAGAAGTGGAGAGCGAGCTCCATTGTTGAAGTTATGTTTCTAGATGGGGGTGGGAGTGAAGATAGGCAGGATTATAAGGGAAGAGGAGGTGAAAGCGTGAGACTTTGTGTGTGTGTGCCTGGGACCTTGCTTGCAGCCCATACCTGGCTGTTACTAAAGCTACCCAAATGAAAAGAAAAACATCTTTAGAAAGTTCAGGCCTATTCTGTTTGTTGTATTTGTTTTGTTTCTTGTACAACTCTGTTGCACATTAAAAGCCCCAGCAGTTAGGAAACAAAGTTGGCAGGGAAATACAGGTTAGAAATGGATTCATATTATACATAATGAATGTTTAATTGTTCTGTCCTAAAAGGAACAGTTACTAGTAAAGGTCATCTTGAGTTTAAGAAAGTTTGTACAGAGTATTGCAGTGTGTATTTCAGTTACCAAAACCTCTTAATTATATTTCCAGATTTCACGGGACACGGAAATTGGACCACTCCTGTAATCAGTTTAACACCTTCTGTATTGTTGGCAACAATTATCTCCAAAGTAAACTTTTTGTGAAGTGTTACATGTGACATCTTAGCTCAGGAAGTTGTCACCTGATCTCCATGGCTTTTTAAGTGCTGTGTCTCAGCTCTTCGATACACTGTCCTAGAAACTCCAACTAGTTAAGAGCTGCCAAATGGAATTGGAGACTGCAAATGTTGGAATACAATTGAGTAAGCATTTATTAAGATGTAACTTTCAGTTTTGAACTCATGCAATTCATGTATTTTTAAGGGAAGAAAGGACAATAGACGAGAACCAAAGTGTATTTAATAGGAAAATTGGAAAATATTCCATAGCACTTGGGAAAAGAGTCAGTAGAGGCAGGAGCAGATTTAGTAGAGATAATACGGTTGTTTATGGAAAGGGAATTTCATATTTAGGGACAAATTTTGAATGGATGGTGTAGCTTATATACAGAGACCAAACTTGTTTTACTTCTGGAATATAAATGTAGTTATGGGACTTATACCAAAACAGGCCATGTGACAAATTTAGTCTTTAAATATACCCTTCTTATTATTCTTTCTGTGACATCATAATAAAAAAAAGGAAGATCATGCATTTCTTTCAGATCTTTGTATTTTCAAAATAGTGTTATCAGTATATTTTAATTAAACTGTCTGATTACAGAGGTTTTGACCATGGCATAATATTAATCTATAATGCAAAGCAATTGGCAAGTACTAAGATTCCTTAAAATCACAGAACCACAGAATGGTTGAAGTTGGAAGGGACCTCCGGAGGCCATCTGGCCCATCCCCCTGCTCAAGCAGGGATGCCTAGAGCAGGCTGCCCAGGACCATCTCCAAGAATGGAGTGTCCACAAGTTCTTGGGGCAACTTAAGTCAGTGCTCGGACACTCTCACAGTAAAAAATTAAGTCCCGATAGTCAGGGAGCTTCCAGTGTTTCTGTGTGGGCCCATTGTCCTGGTGTCGTCACTGAGCACTGCTGAGAAGAGCCTGGCTCCCTCTGCTACCTTCCCTTCAGGTGTTTATATATATTGATGGGATGCCTCTGAGCCATTTCTGCTCCAGGCTGAAGGGCCCCAGATCTCAAAGACACTCTCCACAGGAAAGATGCTCCTGTCCTTTCATCACCCTGGTGGCTCTTTGCTGGACTGTCTCCCATGAGTCCATATGTCTCCTGTACTCTCTTGTACAGAATCTATTTTGAAAGTAGGAAATGTGTCTTTCAGAAGTGCTAGGACTTTATTGCTTAGATGAACAAATCATGCGGACTGTCCTGTTGATTAAACACTTTTAGGATTTGCTTTTTTACTTTGACCTTCTTAAACCTCAAGGGCCTACAATGACAGTAATGGTAAGGACTATTTTCTGGGTCCTGCAGAGTATTGTTTTTTGTCAAATAACTGTATTTAAAGAAACAGAAATAGTGTTCTAAATAGCATGTAATCAAAATAGTTTCAAATTTACATTTAAAAGGAAGTATTGCTTCAGATTTTTTTGGGGGGGGGGGGAAAGAAGAAATTTAATTGCAGTTAGTCAGCAAACTTACAACAGTTTAAACTTTGCTCCACTATGATAATGAGCCAAAAAAAGATTCTTCTTGGTAATAACACCTCTTGCAAGCCCAGTTTTGTGAAAAGTTGTCTTGGAGGATGGCATGTGAATTCAGACAAGTCTGAACTTAATTGCACAAAGGCAAGCAGTACAGGAGTGTTAGCAATTTTAATCTTGTTTTTCATTCATTATTCAATCAATGGCCAGCAAATAAGAAAGCACAGTATTTTTCTTTACATTTCTTCACCTGTATAAGCCTATTCAAATTTTTAAGGTTTCTTATGGAACTTACAGAGTAGGTCGATTTCAGAACTAAGTTAATTTTATCTTAATAAAGACACATAAACCAAACACTTATGTTGGTTACAATACAAATATCTATATTACATTTATAGTATGTAATTTTGTACTATTTTAAGTAAACATGGCAGTTACTATAATATTTTACTTGCTGTACCACATAAAGAATTAAAAAATTTAGAAATAAAATCTCTACATTCTTATCTAAAACCTGGGAAACAAAGTAACATTTCATGATTTATAGCTTTGTTTTACGCCTTTAGCATGTGTTTTTAAATGTCTAATACAGATAATGTCAGTGAGAAATAAATAGGTTTTTTCCAAATGTAAATCAAATGAAATTAATGTACCTTATTTACTCATGGACCAATTCTAAAGCAGGCTGTGAATTTATTGACTGTGTTTATTTTCTTCTGTATTTTCAAACTACTTTTATAAACTATTTGGTTTTAATTCTATGTTCCTGGTTATGTAAACTGCACAAAATTTGTGATCTCTGTATGGGCTTGGATAGTTATTTTAAGCAGGAAGTTGGCTTAAACAAACCACTGGGACTGAATTTCTTAGAAAGAAACAGCGATTTTTTTGCTTGGCTTTCTTCACCTTTTCTTCTCCTTTTTTTTAGGCATACTAGGCAATGCCAGAGCCATCAATTGCAGGAACACTGGGCTACTTTTAAGATTTTGTAGTCGAATATAGATTTTCAATTACATTGTCATCTGTATTCAGGGTGTACATATATGAGTACAGTCTTGCAAACCTGGCCTTTGATATGTCCAAATACCATGCAGGTGTGTCTGAACCAGGTTTAAAAGTCATTACCACAACATAGAGCTCAGGCTGAGAAATAACTCAAGTATTTGCCTTCGTCTAGGACAGATTTTGCAGGCTGCATGGATCTCTTTACTGCTGCAGCTATTTCCTGCTAAGTCACAGAGGCAGTTCTGAACTAGCTCAGATATATTCTGACAAGCTCCTCATAGCTGTGCATTGCACAGCTGTACTTTGTCTAAGCAGGTAGCATGGTTAGATCCCTACACCTCTGTTGTCTCACTCACAACCCACATTAATTGCCTTTGCTGACTACAAGCACAGTTAAAGCAGGACACCACAGAAGTAAAGGAACATCATCTCTTAAAAAGGCTTCAGACAAGTCCAGGGAGCCATTGCTCACATTAGCAGCAGTACAGCTTCTTCAGTACAGCTCAATGGTTTTGCAAGGAGGAGAAAAAGAGCATAATAAGCTGCCACTGCAAAGTGGTTGCTTAGCCAGTTCTTGTGCAGTAAGCTACGAGTCTAGAGGAAATGGTACAAAGTCAATAAACAAAGGCTGAAGCAGTGTGTGCTTGTCTCTCAGAGTAGATTCTTCTTAAAAGTCATATTTCCATATAATGTGACACATTGAGGGTGAAGAATGAATGCAAACGCTGCTGGTGTTTCATACAGGTGACAGAGGAGGGTCTAACACTGAGTAAAAAGGATCTGCAAAGTCCCACCTTTTTGGAAAGGCACATGTGCTTGAGAGAAGTCAGTTTAAAGCAGAAGGATCACAGGAGTAGACACATGAGTATGTGCCAGTTTGAAGTTGTTCACTTTAAAACTAGATTCTCTCTTAAAAATCTGTGAGTTTACATTTTTTAAAAAATTGCTTGTAATAACATATAATAATCTGTGTGTTATGAACACTGATAGTGGACACTACCTAAACAAATGTCAAAAGCTGAGAAGTAACTAGAATTTTCTAAAATTTATATGACCTAGCTTTTCAGTGTGTTTTCAGATACAGATCTTATGTTAGAAACCTGATGTTGACAGTTGCCAACCTGTGGTGTTATGTAAATACACAATGTTTAACAAACAAAAAAATCCCCTATGGCTTTGAAGTTTTCATTTAACAAGTGAGGTTGAATGCAACGTGCAGAAGTCAGTCAGAGTCGATAAAACTGATGACAGTAAATTTGAAATATAAGATAAAGAATGTAAATATATATCAAACTGTGAAGGAATATGGGAAATAGATGAGAAAATACCTCTAGCTGGAAAATAATGAACAACAAAACAATCTCCAAACCCTTGGAATCTGTTGGGGAAAAAAAATGGAGGAAATAGAGAATACAGACGCCTGTAGGCTTAGTGCATCAGAAGTCAACACAGATGCATGCTACAAGAAAAAATCCAAGTTATGAACTCTTATTTGGACAAGATATTTCTATTCTGATCTTGGCAATACTTGTCATTTTTGTAATACCAATAAGACATGATTAAGTAGAAAACAGTTTTAGCATGTACTCCTTAGGAAAAAGATTATTCAGGTATTTGTTAATTAATTTATCTGAAAGCTACTTTGTTATTAAATTAGCTGTATGCAAAACAAAATCTAATCAGTTAAGGCCTTGATGTTATCTGAAAATAATTTCCTTATGTTACTAGAAGAGGAAAGCAATAGTAACTCCCTGCTCTCATACTGCCAATGTTGCTGTAAGTATTAACTGCAAAACATAGTCTCTGTCCTAAAGGAGCAGAAGGAAGCTGGATGTATATTCACAATAATTTACCTCTATATCAGTAAGTCTGAAGTGTTGGCATTTCTCCTAATGCTTATAACACAATATAAAAATCTATTTGAAAAAGCTATAAAATGAAAATGATCTCTTCAGTTATCCAAATGATGTTGATCATTCAAATCAGACATGCTGTGACACTGCCCTGCCCAGTTAGTGGGTTTTTCTAAATAACTTTCAGTCTGCTCATCTTTGTATATGTTCCCCATATATACAGTTCTTGAGCAGGCTTTATGCTCAAATTTATTTTCTTCTACATAAAATGAAGCTCCACATAAATTATAAACCTCTTTTATTATAAATCCCACCTTTTATTCTATGTTTGTAATGCAACTGCATTAAAAACCACATGGTGGTTACAAAGCTGTTGAGCTCTTAAAGTGTCTCTTTGTAATGCCAGTTTAGTCTCCTTTGAACATAAGGCAGAATACAAACAGAAATAGAGCAGAATATAACAGAAATGTTGTTAACCACCAGATCATCAACCAGACCTAGCCAGCTGCAGTGCTAACTCAGCCTAAATTCTGGCTAAGGCCCCATGCCTTGAGTTTCCTGTTGAGTAAGCATTCTGTTTCTTGGTTCAAATGACTCCTCAAATGACTTTCAGAGGATTTCTGACGTACATAGATTTTACCTGTTAGCTAGCCACATAAGCTTAGGTAGCATGTGAATATGACCACTTACCTCAACAGATAATTTATTAGACATGGAGAAATATGTTCTTTGTCACTGGTCAGCATGCTAACAGTCAAACGACATCGTGTTCCATTGTCAGAATACACTCTGCTATTTCACATAGAGGCAGTCGCATAAATTTTATCCAGTCACTGCTCAGGAACTAGCAATATGCAAACACATGAAAGTTGCTCAGGTCTTTTGTATGCTCTTATTTTGAAAAGTGAGTAGTCTGGAAAAAATGCCTCCTTTGGTGAATCTGAGTGGAAGTGTCCATCAACATCTGATCTGACCCAGGGCTGCAGTGTTAAAAAGGAAAAATAAATGTTGAGAGATAATCTTCAGTGGAGATTTTCACTGAAGCTAGTTTTGTTCCATTATGTTTTATGTGTAGGTAGCTTCAGGCATGATATTTCAGCATTCCTGTCATTTTGGAAGCAAAGAAAGCAGTGCTATGCTTGGATGTCTTAAATGCTGCTGGTAATATGCAGAAGGGCTCTAAAGCAAGCAGCTCAGTAAGGGTTTGATCCTGCATGAGCTTATGGGAGTTCAGCTAATTGAAAGGAGGAACACTTATCTTGAAATATTTGTCAGCTGTGTTGCCCCAATTTATTCTACTACAGAGCACTTAGCTCACCTAAATTTAGATGTTTCTGTCACAGATGTCTGCACTGCATCCAGATATCTGGGTATTTTTTATAGCGAGTAGAGAAAAAAAGGCATCACTTTCATGATGCAATTCATCTCATTCTAAGATACATGCTCCTGGTCTTGTCACTGGGCCACCAGTGAAAACTGTGTGGCCACCTTTTCTTCATTCCCTCCCCACAGGTATTTATACACAAGGATGGGATTCTCCTTAGCCTCTCTTCTCTGTGCCCAACTCTCTCAGCCTCTTCAAGGAGCCAACAGTGAAAGGTGCTTTCCTGGACTTCACAGTTACAAACAAGGAATAATTGGTCAGGGATATGAAAGCTGGAGCAGCCTTGGCTGCAGCGGCCATATGGGGTAACAGGATCCAGAAGGATCTAGGGAGAAGAATATCCAGAGAGGAGGAAGCAGAGCAAAAGTCAGGACCACAAGCCTGCATTTTGTGAGCTCAGACTTCAACTTCTTCAGAGAACTTCTTGGAATAATTCCATAGGATAGGACCCTTGACCCCAGATAGAAGAAGGTTCCAGGAGAGTTGCTGTATATTCTAATATCACCTCCTTCAAGATTAAGAAAGCTCCATCCCAAAAAGTAAGAGATCAAACAAAGGCAGCAGGAATCCTGCATGGATGAGCTAGAAGCTCCTAAACTAACTCAGATATAAAAAGAATTCATGAGATGAGGGAAATGACAGGTGACCACAGGGTGTGCAGAATGTATCTGTAATAAGGGTACGTTTTGCAAAAAAATAGCAGAAGGTACTTTATATCAGTGTTGGAGCTATTTTATTTTATTTTATTTTATTTTATTTTATTTTATTTTATTTTATTTTATTTTATTTTATTGTATTTGGATATCTTATTTGATTAGCCTTTTCTACCTGGAAAGTTGAAGGAAAGGACATTTAAGGGCTAATTTTTCTCACCACAAAATAAGGGAGGAANATTTTATTTTATTTTATTTTATTGTATTGTATTGTATTGTATTGTATTGTATTGTATTGTATTTGGATATCTTATTTGATTAGCCTTTTCTACCTGGAAAGTTGAAAGAAAGGACATTTAAGGGCTAATTTTTCTCACCACAAAATAAGGGAGGAAATATGAAAGAGGGAAAGGATATTCAAGAATTTGAATAGGAGGCAAGTCTCCTGTGCTTCTGGAAATGTGTTCACATGCCAGCCATATTCTCACTGAATTACATTTAAGTGACCTTATTTCCACGTAATTTGGAAAGCTCTTCAGTGAGATCTTCCAGAAGTGCTGGGTCATGTGCTGACAATACTGCTATTAAGATAGTGGAAACTGAAAATGGAAGCCTCTGTAAAATCTGCAGGCAATATTGAGTCTCAGGAAGAAGAATAGGCACAAGCAGACAAGGAGAAACCAATGAAAAATAATTCGCAAAAACTTTTGGAAACTTGGAAACCAGCAAATAGGAGAAACCATATTGCCTAAGATGCTGGCTGATACTTTGAGAGAGTTTGACTAGAACTAAGAAATAGTAGTTTGCTCCTGATACTTAGAGATCTAAGACTGCTTTCCTACGTCCAGTTTCCCTTGACCATATCTGAACTCCATCTGAGGGACACATTCAGGCATGCATTATTCCAAATTCCCTAGCTTTTGATATTTAATATACTATGTTTCAATAGAAACAAAGCCGGGATTTGTGAGCTGAATGGAACCCATAGTGTTTTACAGCATCTTTTTCTGGTATTTCCAATTAGAGTTGTGCCAGAATCCCAGTAAAAGTGAATCTGCGTGTAGCAGCTGTAGTTAGAACTCAGGAAGTGCTACAGGAACAGGGCTTCAACTCATATGTCAACAAGTAACACAGAATGTTGTTCAACTCAGCACACAAATGTCCACTTGGCAGGATGTGCTGGTCTCAACTACTTTCACTCTATGACAGATGTCCCAGTCATGAAGGAAGTGTGGCATTTGTTTGGTTCCTTGGGACATCAGACTTCTGAGTGATAGAAAACTTGGTTCCAAATGTGGAATATACCAGTTGTTCTCAGGTATAGCTGAGGTAAAGCATCTGAGATAAGACCATGGTATTTGCATATCAAAACAGTTTTTCCAAGTATGTGCCTTTCAGGATGACTTTTAGAAACATTATTTTATCTTAACACTATCTGAACTACGTAAAGTAAATGTTAATAATTAACTCTCCTTGAAGATCAAGGAATGCATTGCCAGGATTCAAAACTTTTTCAGGACTGGGTGTCTCAAATGGAGGTATCTGCTACAGAGTAAGCTAAGCTATGTGTCCAGATTCTTTAGCCTTACAGCCCAGCACATGCAGTACCAACACGAGCAGCAGACTGCAGGCTCTGAGTGTTTTAAGTTGACGACACAATTTTTAAGACATATCAGGACTGATCTGGACTTGCCTTGACCTGCCTAAAGGTTGAGGTTAGTTTGCTTAGCTGTAACAGCTGTTGTCTGATAACCAGCTGACAGTTACCTGACTTCTTTCAGCCTTTGTTAGCTTTGTACAGCTGAATTGTATAAGGCTTCTTGCAATAAATGCTTTTACAAGTAGCAAGTAAAACGTTATTTTTCTTTCTCTAGTGATCTGTGATGACGCTACAATAAAAATACAGAGTAGAATGCACAGGCATTGGATGATAACTGGAGCCTTAACAGTGGAGACACAGGTTGAAAACAGAGGCCTCTGGTCATAAACAACTTGGGAGCAGTCAGTTACTAGCTGCTAAAGGAATACTACTTGGCAGATGGGTAAAACAATTAAGGGGTGACAAAAAGTGAAAAAAACAGATATCTGATGTATGCTAAAACATGCTGTATATAGTAGATTTTGCTGTAATATGGAATTGTAAACCAATGAGTAAGGAGCAAGCAAATCATGTTAGGAAGTACATAATAATGACACTAAGAAGACCCAAGAGTGAGGAGGAGGAAACTGTCCATACCAACATCTTATTTTCAGTAAAGAGAAGTAAGAAATCCTCCACATCACACCTCTTCCAGGGATGTCTTGCCATGACACAGCCAGACCCTCTAGACAGAAGCCATCATCTTTAGGGCAGGATCTCTGCGTCACCAGAGTGACACCGGAAGGGTGAGCATAATACCAGAGAAAGGGACAATAACTACAGAGTTTGAGTATTTTGATTTTCACCCTACAATTATTGAAATGAGCCATAATGTTTGGATAATTGGAATTAGAATTGATACCATCATTATGTTAAGACTAATAAAAAATTCTTTTATTGGATTATCGAGACATTAATTGGACTAGCAGTAAATTCCCAGTTCTGCATAAAATGTAAATGACCCACATGAACTGCATAAATTGTATTGCACCAGATTGGCAGGGGTGACCTTAGCTGTAATTTAAATGCAACAAACCAGTACTAAGTTTGTGGAGGACCTAGTTTGCAGGCCTAGATTCTTAAAACTTGATGTAGTTACCAACTCTATTGATTTGATTTCCACAGACTGTAATGGGAGATGGGGTGTCAAACTCAAATGTAGGCATCTAGCTATATCCTGTGTGCCTTCAAGAAGATACTAAATACATATTTTGACATTCTCATTGTACAGCTGAAGAGATGCCAGATGCTAGCAGTCAATTCATGGACACTAAATACAGTGGTCAGAGTCACAGAATTGTGTAGCTTATGTGGGGCATGTGAAGGTCAGCTGTGCCAAATCTGCACAAAGCAGGGACAGTAAGGTCTGGTTGCTCCAGCCTTGCCCAGTCAAATTTTGGATATCTCCCAGGAATCTGTTTCAACTGTAAAACATTAATTCTGTTCTCTCATTGGCTATAAGAAGGGTTTCTCTGCTAACTTTAGACAAGGATTAATGAAACACTGAGGAACATGATGTGAAATCACGGTTGAATGTGTAATTGTGGATTGGTGTCATGGAGAGGATGCTGGTCTAAATGTTTGTGCATTGTTTTTTTTTTGTCTGACTCAGTCTAGTTATCATGCATTTATACAACCTCAGTTTTTTTCCTTCTTCAGCAGTTTTTGGATATAGACTCATAACTCTGAGAAAGCACTCGGAGAGAGGAAAGTTCCTCTCATATAAACTCCTCATATACTTTTTTAGCAAAAGAAGCCAATGGACACAAAAAAGATTGGAATCATACCGCATGAATATATTTAGCACCAGATGTCTGACTTCATTTTTTTTTTTTTTCCTGGAGAGAAAGGCACTGTTTCAATAGGATTTTTTTTTTCATGGGAGTTTAGGGATCTGTCACATAATTAACCTCTACTAGTTCTGAGAAGGCTTATCACCAGGGTACAAAGTTCAGATTTAATAAAGGAATAAAGGACAAAGCAGTATTGATCTTTGCTGTAACTTGTTACTCTGCTGTTTCTAAACATTATACCTGACATGTTACTGAAAAGTATAGTGATTCGTATGTCAGAGAAAATAATAGTGAAGCAGTTCAGGAAATGAGTGCCAGTATCCTCTGTTTTTCAAGATAAAGAGGCTATTTTGTCAAAATCTGGCTGGCAAATTAATATATCAAATAGATCAAGTTTTTAATTCATTTCACTAGTAGTTGCCACTGTTGCCACTAAAAGCACATAATTATATTTACTGCCTCTATTTGTAAACCCCATTAGAATTGGTTTATGTGATCATCATCTCACAGCCCAGCTATAAGAGCTGATAAATCTGAAAAACATAGATTAAATACCTCTATCAGGAAAAAAAATACTGCATGTACAGAAACAAATGACTAAGGCAAAAGTGGCAATGAGTCAGTCAGTCCATGGATGGCCACAGCAGTTAGAGACTGGCTTACTTCCCAACAGCATGAGTAGGGAAAAAAACCAAACTACTGTGTGGTGATTAGGCTTCTTTCATTGTCTTCTCAGTACAGAAGTCTGTCAATACTTAGAACAGAAAAACACAATCACCATGAATATTGCTAGCTAGAGTATGTCTTAAATATGTGCACTATGTACACCACAGCTGGAATATTCATAGACAAGTGCTCCAACGTGGTTCTTCAGAAAAATAAATAACTTTATGTTGACTTTGTATTGAATGTCATGCTGAGTTCAAGATTTGGAGTACCTGCCTCCAAACTGTGACGTATTTATGTCCATGATAAGCAGGAAAAGCTGCAGATAATAAACAACTGCTGTTTTCACAAAATGAAACGTGCAAGAATTAGTGTAATGACTGCTTGTGACTTTTGAATAGTTTCTTTATGATTCAATATCTCTTGCAGATGCAAAAATCTGCCACAATTTCCTCTTCTTTTTGCTTTTAAGTTCAAGGCGCAACGTAATTTTCTTTCACCAGCACATAGTAACACATAGTCAATGATACAAACTAACCAATGTCCCATTATGAGAGCAAAACAGAAGCAGCATCTGATCTGCAGCCCCTCCACACCGGTTATCTTCTCAAGAGGGTTGCAATGGATACAAAAAGACATCAATTTAAATTGTTCAGTGTTTTATGAAAACACAGAGAGTTAGTTTACTAAGGCCACGGGAGAATCTTAAATGTCTTTATTTAAAGACAAATAAATACATGTGGTTGACAGCAATGAGAGTTTAAGGTTATTTCTGAATTGCAGGTAAATGTAGTGAAATTGCTCTTGCTGTAAACCTTGCTATAGAAAATTCATAAATGCACAGGAATTAACTCTTCCTGAAGGACCACTTCCTTCCTGTAAATTTCTATGGTACAAAAGCAGTTTTCCTGCAAAAACACTCATTCATATGAATGAGAGCAAAACTGGTTATTTATAAAGTAAAGATGATAAAAACACTGTTACTCTAACAGCTAACTGTAAGTGAAACTGTGTTTTCTCTGGCTACCTCAGAGAGCTACTACATTGTCTGGCATTCCACTGAAGCAGTGTCCTTGTCTGTACAGAGGCTGGATGAAAGGTCTTGCATTGCACTTTATAAGAGAGAGGCACAAATGCTGATGATATTGTGCCAAAGGACACAGTGGTATCTGATTTTTCAAAAATGCCATTGTGTCCAAAGCTAAGGAACAAATACAATTTTATATTTTCCAGTACATCAGTATAATAATATGTCGTCACTTCAGCAAACTATGAATAATTGATTTGATGAGTCATTATAATTTATTTTAAAATAAGTCTAGAATAAAATAATACTGCCTTTTGACTAACAGTTAGTACCACAACAGTAGAATTTCCTATGTTTAAAATAAGCAAGGCTAAACTAAACATCTTTGAACTGTGAGGGCCAGATATTCTGCATGTCTTTAACTGCTTTCATATGCCCAAAGTAAGGAAGTAGCTTTAAAAACAGGATTCATAAATCCCAATGAAATAAACTTAGGTGTCACCAAACTGCCATACTGCTCAAAAATATTGTGTGTTTTTTTTCTTTTTTGTTTTTTTTTTTCTTTTTTGTTTTTTTTTTTTTTTTTTTTTTTTTTTTTTTTTTTTTTTTTTTTTTTTTTTTTTTTTTTTTTGTTATTTTCTCTATTACAGTTGCTTTCCCATAGAACAGAACACAGACTACTGGATTTTTAAAAAGGCATAGCTATGAAATAACTTGTGGCAGTGATTAGATTTGCCCCAGTTCCTGGGAAAGTAAGGCTGGATGACTGCAATTATTATTTCCTTTCATTGTCTCCCTTTGCTTAGTTGTGCTACACAAGTTACCAAATGAACTGGAAATGCTAGATTAAAAACAGACAAACAAACAAGCAAACAAGCACTCCCACTCCCACCCTTTTCCCATCATTTGAGGCTCTAGGTGAGGTTCATCTGAAATTCCCTAGGATAATCAAGATGCCCTTGTAGGGCTGGCCAAACCTAGGAGATACCTCAGCTTTTGGAGGTGTCTGAAGGCATCTACCTCAGAAACTAGAGGGCCTTTGAAACAGCAACTGAAAGTTAAAGCAACTGAACCAACCTTTTGTATTTTTCTGCCTGAATATTTTCTTTCCACCCACTCTGCTCAGTAAACCTACACAACAGCCTCATAAGAAATGAAAATATTCACAGTAGCAATTATTTTTTTTTTAATTGATAACATTATCTTTCTGAAATAATTGTTTTTAAGTTCTCAGAGTTTAAAAACAGAGAGAATGGCTAAAGTTTTCACAGAAATAACTCATTAGTAAGTCAAACAGAAACATGCTGACAACAAAGGCACAACAGATGATTAAATACTGCATAGACCCACAACAATATCTATTAATAATGTGTTATTATTGTAAGAAAAATGCCCAGAAAAATTATGGCGATTTAAAATTATGCAGCTATTAGATAAAGGAAGAAAAACGTGGAGAGACAAAGAATATCCTGAAAAAAAATACAGTTATACCTGCCTTTTTCCCAGATCTAGCAGTTATCTATTGCATTAAATTCCTCCTCCCACAGGTCTTTCTTCATTTCTATTCTTGGATGGACTGTTATGAAAATCTTAACAGTATTTCCACACATATTTTATAAATGAAACAAATAGTAAACTCTAGAGAAGGCAGACCAAGAGATCAAGAACACTGAGAACAGCCAGGACTTGAGCTGTCTACAATCTCTTTGCTTGCCATTATCTGACTCTATCTGAAAACAGGGTTTTCCTGGCTTTTTTTTTTTTTTTTCTTTTGGTATAATAAAATATCATAGAAATATAGGATGGTTTTGGTTGAAGGGACCTTAAAGATAACACAGTTCCAACCCACTTGCCCTGGGCAGGGACACCTTCGGACTTGCTCAGAGCTCCATCCAACCTGGCCTTGAGCACTTCCACAGATGGGTGCCCACAGCTTCTCTGCCAACATGTTCCAGTGTCTCTCCACCCTCACAGTAAACCATTTCTTCCAAATATCTAACCTAAAAATTCGTTCTTTCATTTTGAAGCCATTCCCCCTTGTCCTGTCACTGCATGTCCTTGTAAGAAGATGCTCCCCAGCCTTCTTTTAGACCCCCTTTAGGCAGTGTAATGCTACCATAAGGTATCTGCAGAGCCCTCTTTTCTCCAGGCTGAGCAACCACAACTCTCTCAGCCTTTCTTCATAGGAGAGCTGCTCCATCCCTCTGATCATTTTGGTGTCCCTCCCCCTGGACTCTCTCCAACAGCTCCATGTCCTTCCCGTGCTGGGACCCCAGAGCTGATGCAGCACTGCAGGTGGGGTCTCAGCAGAGCAGAGCAGAGGGGCAGAATCCCCTCCCTGGCCCTGCTGCCCACGCTGCTTCGGATGCAGCCCAGGACACGTTTGGTTTCTGGGCTGGGAGCGCCCATGGCTGGGTCATGTCCAGCCTCTCACTCACCTGCATCCCCAAATCCTTCTCTCCATCGGCTGCTCTCCATCCAGGGCTGCTCTCCATCTGTTCATCCCCAGTGTGTGCTGATGCCAGAGGTTGCCCTGGTTCAGGTGCAACACCTTGCACTTGGTGTATAATAATCTTACATTTGGTTTTATAAAATTCCTTCCTGGAATCTGACTGGGTTGCAATTAAGTATTGATGAGAAGTAAAAAAAAAATTATGCATAGTAATTACACTGGCCTAATAGCCTCTGCCTCTCAAGTGTTTAATATTTGAGGGATATCTGTAGCTTGCATTACTCATATTGACTTTTTTTTTCTATATCAGATATGTAGAATTTATGGATATGCTTTCACATTAAAAATGATGAGTTCATAAGATGCTTAGAAAAATTATGATGTCAGCTGGTGGCCACTTAGCTTTTGTCTGTCAGAATACTAATAAGGGAAGTTGACTACCTTGATCTGGCTCCCAAAATCTGCCAGATGCTCAGAGAGGGGAGTAAGAAAAGCACATAGTGACACATCACAGAATAATTGCCCAGCCTATATAGCTTGCAAAGAGTATGCGCTGTCCTTGTATCTAACAGTCCCCACAGAACTTCCTTCAATACCTTTGTGCATTGCTTTTTGAAGTCATGTGACATTTTAATATTCCAGTACCTCACGGACAA
Organism: Bombycilla garrulus; assembly: GCA_013400315.1. NCBI lineage: Eukaryota > Metazoa > Chordata > Aves > Passeriformes > Bombycillidae > Bombycilla > Bombycilla garrulus. The sequence continues at coordinate 994,464 of VXBU01013855.1, read as the reverse complement.
AAATTCTACATTGTGTGAAGAAGTATTTCCTTTTCTGTTACTTTTTTCTTTTTTTAATTTTTTTTAATCTGACTCTCACCCCCTTTATTTTATGCCCATATTTTTTTTTTCAAAAAGATAATCAGCGGGTGATTTCTACCCATACTCTTCACCCTATTTTTGTGAAATGCCTCCTTCTTCTTTTCAGACCTCCAAACCAGAGAAGAGCTGGTGGTAGAAGCACTGGCTATAAAGCTCTGAAGGAGATGGAATGGGGTAGAGTGAAATATGAAAGGTACTGTCACTGAAGTGGAGAAGATCTGATGGAGAATGAAAATGAATATATTTTTATTTCAAAGAATACAGTTACAGAAAAATTGAGGGAATGTTTGAGTAAGCTTCTTAATTATCTCATAAGCAAACAGCTTTTCCTGGAAACTAGTATGGCAGAAATATTTTTTAAAATGAACAAGAGGAAATCAGACTGCTTGGGAACAGCAAAATGACATACTAGACATAAATCTCTTAACTAATTATAAAATGCAAAAGATAACAAAAATACTTAACAAGCTATGTTTAGTAGTCAGAAGATATCCCAGTGGAGCAGATGAACAGTTAGACATAACAGCTTTGGAGAAAGCGTGATTAGATTAATTTGAAAGACTATCTTGTCATCTCTATCATTAATGCCATCTTCATTACACAATGCCAAAATCAAATTGAACAAGAAGGCAACATCAATAGCAGATTTAAAATAAAGCTACTCCTAGGGGATCAAATATTTTATATATGTCAGCTACTCAAAAATAAACCATGAAAAATTCTGTTAAATATATTGATTTTATAAAATTGGTGACAGGGAGAAATTTTGACATTCTGTAAAATAGCCTGGAGTTTTGATGAAAAGTTAGGAATCTCAAAATACCCGGATGATAAAATTAGGTGCTGGAAGCTGAGAAATGTACTATATAGATAAAGAAGGAAATCTCTCCAGTATATCAATTTAGGAGTACTCTGGGATATATGGTAGCTTCTTTAAAATGACTACTGAACTGCAGAAGAGTTCCACTGTCTTTTTAGATATGCTAATAATTTGGTTATGAAGTAAGATGCATAGCTTGTGGGGGGAAAAATGGTTATTGGATTTGGACAAAAGAATTTGAGATCAACAACAGCAACAAGAAGAAACTTATTATTGTAAGGTGACAAACTATATTAGCCACCAGCCTGTAAACATACGTATTAGTAAGTTAAAGCAATTGAAATTACGACAAGCATTAAGCAAGAATTATTTGAGGACAGAGTAAAATAAAGTCATGGGGCAAAGATGGAATGCTTATAATTATTCTTCAGATAATGTCAGTACCAAAAATTAATTATTAAATACTTTCTCATTTAAAGGTTCTTAACAGGATGGTTTTTTATTGTTGTTGTTTTTACAGATGGAACATTTGGATAAGAAAGACAATTCAATATACTATAAAATTAAGTACCAATTTGTATTTGAGCGAGTGAATTTCATTTTCCATAAATTTATAGAACATAATTTTGCTTTAAATTTTCCATCCCTTCTTTGAGAATACCTTGAAAAAATAAAAAGGTTCAAAAGAAAGGATACACTCAGATGTCATTTTCATATCAAATAGGCTGATTTTTTAACTTTCACTGAAAATTTTTCCAAGTTGTGTTTTTAAAGGATCATCACCTTACAAGGACCAGTGGAGATTCTGTGTTCTACTAATCATTTGAGACAGTCATACCAACAGAAAAAAAAGAAAGTTGAAGGGTGTAATGCATTGCTGTACAATAGTAATGACACTGTTTTTCTTAGTAAAGCAATTTGAGGACTGATGAACATCAGAATACTGAGTTGTAAGTTATCCCTTTGATATTTTCATGGCTCATTGAAGCCAAAGGAAGCTATGCACTTCAAAGAGTGAAGTGTCTGTGCAGTGTCTTTTTTTCCAACTTTGATCATTTAACTTGAGAATCTATTTTACATATTTGCAGCCTGAAAGTTGTTAGTTTATCAATTAGTTTTTAGACATGACTTGTTGGAAAATGCATTGCTGTAGCAAAGAAGGAATATAAGCAAACCGAGTCAAGTCATTAGTGTTGCTGTTTTATTCACAACTATTAGCTGACGATAACCTAAGTCTTTTTGTGTGCCTAAATTATAACAAATGGACAATGGAAGGAGCATTTCTGGGCATTTACTGAGCAGCCATAGGAGGGCAAAGCCAATACAGTGCTCAGAAGGAGTGATCCAGCTGGCAAGTGGCATCTGGCATGTCTCCTAGCCATCAAGTTTCCTCCTGCATTAAGGAAGAAACCTTTGCCCTGTACTCATTCAGTTATTCAAGCCAATGTATTTTTTAAAATAGGTCTATAATTAGGCCCTAAATCCATACATTCAACTTAAGCAATCGAACTTTCTAAATTATCAGGCATCTGGAAATTTCCACATCAGCTGGCTGGGCTATATTAAGAAATCAAATGTACCAAGGGCTGTTGGCTGGCACTAAAGGCAATTGGCATGGAGCAGTCCTCACCCCCATAGCTATGTGACAAGGCTGTCCTGATCAGGGTGGCCTGACCTAAAATGCCTCTTGGGAAAGCTCCTTTACCCATGCTGTTCCCCAAACCATGCCTAGGAACTGCTGGAAAGCTGGGCAAAGCCCAGACTTCTCCTAGGAATCATACTTGCAGTTTATTGATACAATGCATTACATTAAAGTGCCAGTATTTTGAAATTGCTAGCACAGTCATGGCTAGTAAGCACTCCTAGGTGCTCAGGATTTCTAAAAACAGAGCCTCTCATTTGGTTGGGTTTTTCACTATCTCACTGTTCCTGCTTGCTAAAGATTAGCCTAATCCACTTAGTTCATTTAGACTAATACCTATGAGAAAAGACCTTCCCACAATATCTTTCCCATCAGACTAGGATGCTCTTTTCAGCTTTTCAGCACCTCACTTTCTCAGATATTGTTTTAACACATTAACCTGTGAAAGTTAGACTTTGATTGTGCAGTCCTCTGTGGATTCAGTTCCTTGCACTGTATTTTTTAGGCAGGCAGACTATGATCCTCTTGCTTGTACTAAAAAGTGTCTTACTCTGAGTAGTCCACTAGCATAAGTGTGATTACCTCTGCAGAAAATAAATAACAATGATAAAAAACACTGTATATAGCTCTTGGGAGTTAGTCCTCACCTTATTTTCCATGGGTTTGTGATTTTTTTCTGATTTCTGTCAAACAGTAGTTGAAACTTGGAGCTTTCACAAGATAGTAAGTCAAAAAAGAAAAGGAAAAACAAATTGTGATGCTGGTTTAAAATGAAAATGTTGAATATGTTCATAGTAAGACCAAAGATATTTAAAAAGGAAGAAAGATTAGACAAGTATTTGCATCTCTTCATGCTTGTTTAAGCTTTTTAGCAAAAAAAAAAAAAAAAAGCTAGCTATTTGAAAGGCAAAATATAATGAACTTTCCAAGGACAACTCTTACAAAGTTACCTTTGTGAAATGCTGTTTCACTTTCAAGCAGAAATATGTCCTTAGTTCCTCAAATATCTCCAGGCACTGCCCAGCACGAGTGGGTGGCATAAGATGTGCTGATGGGGGCTGTGTCACGGAAGGACAGAAGGACTAATCAGAAGGGAACTGCCATCAGGATTATATGAAAGGAAATTTAGAGACAGGAAAATTCCATTATCTGATGGGCATTAAAGAGTTGTATCAGAGTCTAACATGTTTTAAGAAAACAATATTCTTTCAGACCTCAGATTGTTTTGAGATTCCTTTTATTTAATATTTAGAAAGCCTGAGAAAGACAACAGTGGTCGACCTTATGTAAGTCTACCATGATCATAAAGTGGCAATAAGGACATGACTAATTATGTGATAGCACACAACTACAATCTGAAAGTTGATTCAAACTTAATTCAACAATTTCAAGTCAAAATTTAATTAAGGAGATTTCTTATATTCTATTCAAATGAAAACTACAAGGGATTCATAAAAGGAGCTGCTATTCCTCCAGGTTTGCTATTAAAAATGTATTTTTGTCTAAAATGTCTACTTCTGGTATGATTTAAGGAGAGAATTATCTACACATGAGATGTTGAAACTATGTTTTTGGGTTCTGCTGTAAAAGAGAGCAGCTAAATAATAACAGAAGCAAAGATTAATGCATCAATTTCCTCCATAAGTAAGTAAAAAGGCACTGCTTCCTCTTGAGAAAGCCTTAGGATCTCTCAGAGAAAGGAAAAAAAAATCATATCAAAACTTTGAGGAGAAGCTTTCAAGCATCTGGTACAATTAGAGTGGCTGCCTATTGTGCTTACATTTCCAGTCGAGCTGTCTCAATACATCAGCTGTACAAACACAGATAGAAAAGGAGCTAGAAAATGTCGACTACATTTTTCTCTGTTCTTCAGAGAGGCTTTCAGCTTTTACTTTTTTCCTTTTCTTTTTTTTTTCTTTCTTTCCTCTTTTTCTTTTTTTGTTTGCCCTGAGATGACAAGCAGGGTAAAATTCATCCCTTCATTATACCAGTGAAATAAGCAGAACTGAACCAGAGATTATTTTTCCCAAAGCATATAAATGTCCAATTTATATATGTTATATAATTTATATTTATTATATTGAAAACTTCCTTATAGGTTATAATGTGGTCAATCAGACTGTTGAAGATATTTCATGTAATAAGAACTACAGAAATCTTGATTCTCATTTTTTCATTTTCATGTTCAGGCTGTGCAAAGGACTGTACATGGATTTCGAGACTCCAAATTCCATCTGAAATAATATGTAATACTCAAAATGCCTATTGCTGTTACCAACAGCAGTAACATAATTCCATAAAGAGTAACACCTAGCAAACTAGAAAGGCATTACCAATAGGGTATATAATGGTTACATATTCTTATATAACCATAAAACATATATTTTTATTTAGACTTATCAAAACACAAAATGGAATATTAAGTGAAAAACACAGACACTAGCATTTTTTTTTTCTAAAAAATGGAACAAGTAACAATCTAGAATGTTTGTTTTGGTTTTTTTTAAATTTTCATGGACACACAAAAAATCTAGCTAATTACTCCAGCTTACTGTTTATCAAGTCTTTGGCAAGACTGAAATCTGTGTTTCTAAATAACTTTCCTCTCTGAAATAGTCACAAGCATTCAAGTGACAGTGTCTTACTTAAGGGTCACTCTCTATTTTATCATAGCTTTTTTTTACATGTGATGCATAGGCATAGTTGCCTGCATATTTGAGCAATACCTTCTTTAATAAACAGACATGAATATCAGTTTTAACAATCAGGCCTTTAATGAAAAACATAGAAAGCCTGTATGAAAGCACATTTTAATAGCATTTATTTTCATTTCTGCCATTCAAGTAGGTGATTGTTCAGCATATATTCACGAGAAAGTACTGACTGGTTCACTTTAATGGAAAGAGAAACTGCAGAGTTCCATATCCAGAGACTGCTGAAAATAAATAACTGGGCTGAGTTCAGTAAAAAAACCGAACGCTGACCTGTGAGCCTTGACGTATTTTCTTCAAATGTCTACTGGAAATACATTCAGTTATTTAACCTACCATAGTTGTATGAAAAATACAAAGGAGGAAGAGAAATCTTTTAATCCTAAATCGATAATCATAACAACATTAGCATGAAAAAAGTAAACCTTGGCTAGCAAGATCTGTCATAGGCCACTCAAGAGCCAATACTTGAAAGAAAAATTCTGGTGACATAATGGTAATTGACTTTACTGAGTGATGAGTTCCTAAAGAGAAAATGTGATTCTTCTGCAGTGGCCTTCTGGCAAGTAACTGAAGTGTGTGAGCAAATATGTTACACATGTTCCTGAGTACAGCAGATGTTCCAATGAAGACTTTGCAACAGCATTAAAGTTGTCAAGTAACAATAATAAAAAAGATTAGAGTTTTCTGTAATAGACAAAATCAATTCATCAATATGTGTGAAGTCTACACTTTGCAATAATTATGGAAACCAAATGTACATGTCTGTGAGTGAGATGTCAAAATAAAAGAATGGTAGCCAGTCCTTATTTCTGTGCTCAGGAATCCTGACTTGCACCCTGTTGTGAATTAGCAATGCAAACAAACTTCAAAAGGAGGTAGACATTCCCAAGGTTCAGTCACACATGTGCCTCAGGGTGCTAGTGTTTGAAGACAAAATATACCACATAGAAGGAGGAATTGTATCAGGAAAATGTACACTTTCAAATGCAGTATCACATTCTTGCTTTGAATTATTACGAATAAAGATGGTGTTGCTTGGATCACAAAGGAAAATGGTAATAAATGTACAAAGTGATAGAAGAAAAATAACATTAAGTGCCCAGGTATAGTGAATACACATGAAAAATCAAAGGTCATAAAGCACAGAACACTAAGAAGGCATGAAAAACTGTGGGTATTATTAAGCTAAAGACAAGGTTTTGAGAAGCCTAGAAATCAGAGTGGTATTGACACTCCATGGAATTATGGACTCTTTGTAAAAAATAGGCAAAATTGGCAAGGGTACTTCTAGCAAGCTTAATTTTGGGATCTTTTTCTCCTGTATAGTAGATCCATACATTGAAATGATTGGAAAACTACTGACCTTTTTCATACAAATAGCCTGAACAGAGTTTTCAAGGGAAAAATCAACAGTATTATCCCTATGATAATTTATTGATGTATTTAATTGTATTGTTTCTTGCCAACACATTATTAGTAACACAAATAAACATGCTGCTAGTTTTTTATCTCTATATATAAAGCTACACAATGTATTAAAGAGTTCATGCTGAGTTACTATTACTCTGGTAAAGAGAACAAGATGCTGTGGTAGCATGAATGTTATTTCTTTAGCCCACTGACAAATTACATGAAGAAAGATATTTTTAAATAATTCAATTTAAAAATCAGACTGTGTCCCTTTGCCACAAATCAAAATTGCAGCAGAAGCACCTAAATCACCTATTTATAATTTTTTTGGTGCCAACAGAAGCTAGGTTTAACAGCAGCTATACCATTCCCTGAGGAACAGAGCAGGCCCTGTGGTTGGTTCAGGAAGAAGCCTTGTATCCATACAAGACGTGGGCAGAGAGCACAGCCTTGTGCAAGGTGTAAGGGGCCAGAGATGGAAAAGGGGAAAAAAACCAGACAGAATTAACAGAGAGATGGAAAATTCCAAGCTCTACACATTTATTAGTTTGTTATCAAAGAGGGCTTGGATCAAAATACAAGGATTTGAGGAATGCAGTCCAGATTTCAGATATCTTTGTTTTGGAGCAAGTGTTTTAACTGCTCTAATGCTGTACAGAAATAACTCCTTCCTTCCCTCTCTGGAATCTAACTGAGCCCTTCAAGGGAGCACATACACCCAGATGGGATCCACCTGACCAAGTTTTGGCCACTTAACATGTTGATAATTAGATCTGAGTTAGCTGTCTGAACTGTCTTCATAGTGAAGAAACTGTTGTATAGCAACCATTCCTCTCAGCTAAAATAAATACTCATAATAAATAGGCCCAAGCTACCGTTTCCTAGAAATGTTCTTAATTATAAATGTAGACCAAGGTGTCTAACAGAAACACAGATCATAAACACACAACATAATTCAGGCTGCAAAGGACCTCAATAAGTCTCCAGTCCAAGCTCCTGCTCACTGAAGTCAGACCAGGTTGCTCAGTGTTGTGTCCAGTTGGGTCTTGACCACCTTCAAGACCAGAGATGGCAAAACCTCCCTGGACAGCCTGCTTCCCTGCCTGTGCTTATGTGGAAAAAGTTCATTTTTGTGTCCAGTCTCTCTCACCTTGTGCTTGTCATCTCATCTCACCATGCACCACTGGGAAGAACAAGGCTTCATCTCCTTGCTCAACTCCCCACAAGCATTGTTAGGTGAGGGCTTCTATCAGGTGTCCCCAAATCCATGACTTCTTCAGGCTGAACAAGCTCTTGTCTGCAGCATCTTCTCACAGGCCCCAACCACTCTGATGGTTTTCCACTGAACTCACCTCAGTTTCCTGTACAGGGAGGCCAAAACTGAATGCAGTATTTTCACAACCATAGAATGCTTTGAGTTTGAAGAGACCTTCAAAGACCAACTCCCCCTGCTGTGGGCAGGGACACCCTTCACTGTTCATGTTCCTCGAAGCCCCATCAAGCCTGGCTTTGAACTCTTCTAGAGCTGGGGCACCATAAATGCTCTGTATAGCCCAGTAATCAGTGTGTGAGCAGGAAGGGGCTAAACACAGGAAAAAACAAGGGACTTGAGAATTAAGTGGTGGCAGGAAAAGCCTTAAATACAAAGTGTTTCTGCTTAGGATAAGATCTAAACAGCCATGTAAGTCTCTGTGTCCATATCCAGCCTGACTTGCTGGGGTCATGCTGTGCAGTCTTGAACCCCAGACAGAATAGACATGGAGGCACTGTGGGTCTCTGGCTTTTGTCCAGTCTCAGTTTCTCTTTCTTTCCCTCACAAATGAATAAGAAATTGATGCCACAATCTGCCTGTGCCTTGTAGCTCGCTGTGCAGCTTCCCTGAGAAATATGAGGATATCTGGGTTTGATAATGCAAACATTATCCTTGTGGTCACACACTGTTCAAGTAGTGAAAATGGTTCATCCAGTTTGGTCAGAGAAGAGAAATCCCATAGTACTGACTCCAGTTCTGTGTCATGGCCACTTCCAGCTAGGAATACACAACTGCTAGTCACAACTAGGGAACCTGGACCACTCATCAGCCAAATGATGGACAGAAGACTTGTCTTCCACAGAAACTGTGAAATAGAGTTTAGGTCTTCTTGTATAACTTTGGCCAAGTGCTCCTTCTCACTTGGAAAATGGGGCTAATATTGCTATTTTCTGTTTAGCTTTTAGATTTTTCTACTGCAGTCTCTTGCTAAGCATTGACATTCTGACGTCCCAGCATCAGATGTAGTTTGTAGGTATTTCAAAAAATAGGAACAGCCAGGTAGAAAAACAGCGACGTAGCATTTGGCCATGTTGCTGGCAACAACAGTGTTTCAATACTCAAGAGGAAATTCTGACTAAAGCAAAAAAACCATCCAGGCAGTATATATAATTATTTTTTAATGGTTGCAAGAATGCTTTTCCGATCCACTTGTCCATTATGCCAGAACCATGACCTTGGATTTGCCTCACCACTACAGGCTTGCCTGGAGATCACTGGATGGTGGCTGACCTTGACAGCCTGTCACAGACAAAATCCCCGCATGCTGATTTGACTTCCCTTGACCCCAGACCTGCCTCATTCCCATGGACAAGTCTAGTTGCCCAGATTGCTGGCTGACCTGGTTCCCATCATCACCTCTCCTCTTTTCCCCTTTTTTGGGTGATGGGAATTACTGTTCTGCCAGCCCCACTGGCCTTGTAGAGTATCCCAGGGTTGCTGCTTCCTGACAGAGCCCAGCTGTAAAGCAGGCAGCAGACACAGCTGCGTATTGAGCTCCAGGAGATGCAGATGGATAATTTTATTATAGGTTGTACTACTGATATTCATGGAAGTGCTTGCAATGTTATGAACAAAATAACCCTTCTTCCTCATCCAACTCTCTCTTTATAACACTGTCTCTCTTCCTCCACGATAGTCTTGTACTTGACTGCTTTGTATATGCCTCAAAGTATCAGCACCTAATATTTTGGATAATGTTTAGGCATGAATACAGCTACTTTCTATGTATTTGCACAAACACGCATTTGAGGATCAATAAACAATAGAAAAAGATGACCTCTACCAACTAGAAGATGCCAGAATTACAGTGTAAAAAGGCCAAGCGTAGACAGTATATCTGGCCAACAAATTTTTTATTGTCCAACTATATGAAAGTCCTTTGTCTTTTCTTCCTGTTCATTATGCTGTAGTAGAACAATTATCCAATATATATGGATTATTTTGGCTACATAGATATTGGGCTGTAAATAGTCCAAATAATCTTGGGCTATAACCTTGAGAAAATCAATAGAAAAATGTCTGCAGGGTTTTTTTAATGCTAAGATGTTACTTTAATTTCACTTATTAAAATACTTTGTGTGGAGATTAACTATACTCCACTTAAATTATAGTTCACTAACTTCATAACTTTTGCCAAAGAAAAAAATAGATACCTCTTCCAAAGTAATTTCATGCGCTTAGCTGAAACTGTCCACTGACTCCATATAAATATTGACTTTAATGGGGTCATACATGAATTAATTTAACCCACTTAAATCTGGCTGGACTTCAAAGCCAGCTGGTATTTTCCTCGCATGGCTTAGCTGAGACCTCCTCAGTCAGCAGAGCTGGATCTTCCTCTTACATTCTCCTAATTTGACATGGTATCTACACACAGGCTTTCAACACCCTCTTGAATAAATAGTGAGGAGCACTGTTTTTTAAACCAACAAGATTGTACTAAATGTTGACAGGAGTCAGACTCTGGAGCTGAAAGATATCCCTTTCTGTGTGTCTGTTTCATTGCAAATAAATTTAAAGGAATTATTTCTGTAGAAGTCCTGTTGTAACCTGTGAGGGCATTATTGTCAATATTTTTAAAACTTCAGATACAATTTTATGTGCGAGTTTTGCCAAAGCTATTTGAACATTAAGGAAACGTCCCTGTCTGACCATCCAGGAGCCACTCTGGCAGTCACACTCCCACCACCTGAGACTGTTACTGCTGGGACCGAGGTCCTTTCACAGTGGGCAGCTTCAGAGAGCTGACAGCTGCCCATCTTAACACCCTACACACCCCACCCTCACCAGTCAGACCAGGTTTCCATACTGGCTCAACCCTTGGATTTCCACAGCAGAATCTCACACATCTGGATCCCTAAAATAATTTAATAGTGGTGCAATCACAGAATAACAGGCCAAGCTGATGCCTCTGAGGACAGACCCTGAACAAAGGACTCACCAGGCTTTCATATCCTCACAGTCTCTGTGGTTAAGTCTGGGATCTTCCAGCTGAATCCTTGGCTCCTGCTGTGTCCATGAGCGCTCAGTCTGGGCCACAGGCACCTGTGTCCTTTGTCCTGCAAAGGGTCAGCAGTTCACAGTCTCGGGGCTGGGGCTTCAACACCCAGAGCTCAACCTGCACCTCAAACTGCAGCTGCACCCTGACCTGCCAGCACTGAATGTATTCCTCACCGTGAATAACAAAGTGATTTCTAACCATGATTTCCTGATTACAGATCAACATGGTGTGGGGAGATGGGGTGTTGTCCCTTTTCGTTCTCTTTACCTATAGAATTTTGTCCCATTTGTTGCAGGGCAACCTGATGGCCGATACTTAAGTGTATTTGCAAGACAAATACTTGCTGGGCCGGGAAGAGGGAGGAAAAGAAAAAAAAATCATTGCCGCGTTGGTTTTCAAGCGGAGAGGACACTCAGAGCTGTGGTTGCTTGGAAAAGAAAAGGAGTTCATAACCCAGGAGCTTCCATTTGTTTTCCTGTTGCTGCTGCTTCTGCTCGCCCCACTGGGACACCCTGCTGAGACTGCGGGAAGAATGGTGACCCATCTAATCCATCCCTGCACCA
>VXBU01013855.1:916154-971588 GCA_013400315.1 Bombycilla garrulus | reverse complement strand
GTTGGCCCCGAGTGGCCGCGGTGATGGGCACGGCCCGCCGCCCTGGGCACGGTCCTTCTCCGGGAGAGCTCCGGTGCCGGCGGGACGTCCTACGGGGTGCTGGGGTCTCCCCAGTAGCATTTTCTACAGGCTTGTCGCACCTCATCCTTGGTTATTTTGAGTATTTGACGCTCTCTGGTTTCCCTTCCCCCAAATAAAAATTGCATCAGTAGAGGTCTGGGGAGTAGGAGCCCCCCGGAGAATAATTTGCCGGTTTGTGAATACGTGCGTGGCCTCTAAGCATGACATTCGTGTGAGTAAGTGGGGCTCTTCTGCAAATATGTCTTCCTTCTCTGAATGGTATTTTAGTGGAACTGAAGTGTGAAGTTAGATTTAAAGGTTTGTCTTCTGGAAGTATGGTGTCTACAGATGAAAGCATACACTTTTCTTGTCATTCTGAACCACTGTTTTCACATGTCTGAATTAAATTGCTGGAGTTTGAGTTAAATGTACTAGAACTTCTGAATTCAGTCTGGTGTTAACTTTTGCTCTGAGGTGTTTGTCTGCTGTAGGTTTTACTCTTGGCGAATTCAGGTCGGGGCAGGAGTGGGAAATTAGCCTTATGGCTACCGCAACCATTAGTTAAGTATATGTATGTACAGATACAGTTTGTAGAAGTTATGCTGAAATAACCTGAAGAAGTTATAAAATGCTGCAACATTTTTAGGAGAGCTTCATGTGGGTTGTTCTTTTGTTTGTTTGGGTCTTTTTTTCTGAGGCAGTTGGGGGGTGGTAGTGGTTCTCCTTTATTCCATAGGGCCTACTGCAGACCACCCCGAAATAGATGAACTGTGAGTTTACTTTCAGTGGACTTTGAATTAAGCCTGCAGCAAATTACACTGAGTGTCTTTGTTATAAAAGGTTTGGCATTTAAGATTTTTATTTTGTGGGGAGAAAAGAGCATCATCTTCTAAAGCTGTAGTTTGGGTAAGTTGAATTACTTTTTCTCTTGGGTCAGTATAATAATGCAGTGTGTTGTGTTCTGGTGTGATAGACTTCCCTAGGCCTCTGCTGCATACTGCTCACTGAGTTCTGGGTACTTTGTTGTATGCATGTTTTGTTAATGGCAATCAGAAGTTTGATGTCAGTATTTTAGGGTGTGCTGGTTAAAAGGCTTGGAACAGACTCGGGTTGGTCCGTAGTTCTTTGTTTGAATATTAAACCATGAGCTCTCCTAGCAATAGTCAGTAGTTAAAGGGTGAAATTGAGATTTTCAGCTTTCGCGATCAGTGCAATTTTCTGCTTTTTTTCCACAAAGAAGACCAGCATGTAGGTTAAATGTGGTGTATGAGCAGATCAGATGTGGTTGTCGTTTTGGAAAACTGTGGAGAGCTAGGGAGATGCTGGTCTGGAGGATGATGAGTTCTCTGAATTTTTAGCTTTGGGAGGAAGTAAACCAGCAGTGACTGTCATTCAGTTTTCTCCAGTGTCCCGTGTCACTGCATTGTTGATGTTAGGATTGGTGGAGGTGTATTGTTCTTTCCTAGCAATCAGATACTCCTGGACATGATTTTGCTGTCAGCATTCTGAACTGTGTGACTACAGCCATAGCTTCTGGCTGTATGAAGATTTCAGTGTGCAGCTGCTTCTGAAGAAGTAACTGTTGTACTACTAGTACAATGAGGCACTAACTGCTGATCCTCTGGAGGTGTTGCTGTAGCCCAAAAATGATTTTGACGTGTCTTTTCCTGTTAATGAAACAAAAGTGCCAAGTGTTTTTGCCTAGTGGCTCTTTCAGAAACCTTTAGCTTCATGATACGCAGCTTAAGCTCCTAAATACCCTAAGAAAGACTCCACTGTATTTGGTCATTATGGAGGTGGTGTCTCAGTGGTTTTAAGCGGAGAAGTGCATTTAAGAAATGTAAATAAATTTTATACAGACATATCTAGATCTATATTTATGCTTTAGTTACCTAGAGCTGAGTATTTAGAACATGCTGCGTTTTCCAAGTTGCCTCTTCCAAGGATCTAGCATTTTTTCATCATGATGTATAATGTATTCCAAAGTCCATAATAAATAAACATAACGTTTCAGAATTAATATATAACAATAGCAAGAAAAAATGTCTCATTTTATCTTTAAACAGTTCTAAAAATGGTGGCTTCTTAATACAATGAAACAAGTGTGTTATGTAATTATATGGACTGGACATGATGTGTTTGTTGGACTGCTTTCACAAGGAGTCTCTGGGAAACACTATTCATAGACAGGAATGCTTGAAGGAGAGGGATGGTGGAGGATTTAGGATTTGGAATTTTTTGTTAGTAATAGGTTGTTGGGTTTGTTTGTTTTGGACTATTCTAATGCCTTTGGCAAAGCCTTGGTGATCATCCATACAAAAAGGCCTTATCTGAGTTTTGTCTTGTTGCAGCGAGGCAGAAACTGCAAATGCTGCCATGCTGGAGCATTTGCACAGTCCAGCTCCGTTTAGGGGTAAGAGGTCTTTAGGAGCTTCCTACAGCTCTTCAAGAAGAGGCTGCTTTTGTGGTTTTGGAAGTAACTCTTGGTGCAGCTCCCTGTGGTGTACAGAGAATTGCTAAATATGCATACAGAATCATGGCAGATACAGCCATGGAAATGTACTGCTAGTACAAATAAAGTGTCAAGAGGCTTTTTGTGCTGCGGCTACTTTGTGTTTGACTAGAATTATCTTGCATGTTCAACTCCAGTCAGCTCTGTAAAGAAGGCATTTGTTAGCAGTCATCCTCGTTGCTTGCAGACAGTGATGAGCTGAGTTTCTGGTTTTACACACTTTCCTGTCCATGCTGTGATTTCTGTCAAGTGCTGGAAAATAAGGTTAAACTTGGAATATAACCGTATGCCTATCTCTTCTGATTTCTATACTAACAAGGCACTCACTGAGCCTGTCAGTTGTGATGGGTTTCTTTTCTGCAAGTCTATTCCAGATACTCTATAAACTGTGTGTATAGTCTTTGCTGGAATATCAGGCTCTGGCTTGGCAAAGTTCCAAGTAGGAATTTCTTTAATTTTTTTTCTTGAGTTTGTTTGGATCTCTACTTGTGAAAAAGCTAGCTTTTTGTACTAATGCTACACTCACAATTTCACTTTTAAGACATTGTATTGTTCTCCCCCTTGCCCTAATTCTCTACACGGGAAAGTTTCCTTGGTTTTAATTACTTTGTGTAAAATAAATTAAATTGCAATATTTCTGTGGCCCGTTGAATTTTACTTTCAGTTTGATTAAAGCTCTCATATCTAATTTTTTTTTCACTTCACTGTATGTACATTTTTGTGAAGATTTGTTCCTGTACTAAATTTAAAAAGATGAAATGCCTACAACAACATTTATGCAGTATTTAGGCATATCTCATAGAAATGGAAAGGCATTTTGCATTGGTGAATTCTGTAAGTGAATGTGGTGTTGGAATGACTTACATCAGATGGAATAAAATGAACATTGTTTAAAGAATATTTTTAGTATACTTATCATTAGAATATTTTATGGCAAATGATCTGTGTCCTCTGGTGTTATGCCCTCACTATTCTTTGTCAAGCTTTTCAGCTTTTTTTTTGGCTTTGCAGGTTACCGACAAAAGGTAGTGAATAAAAAAGGTTTAACAGTGGTGTAAGGAATATGCTAATGAACCAGGACATCAAAAGCATAGAAATAAATAAATAAAAAAAAATAAATAAAAAATGAAAAACCTTGCCACTCCTTTCATGTGGCACATCATCCTACCAATAACGCTCACTCGCTCACCATGAGATTTCTCTCATTTTCCATGAGACTTCCTGAGAAGTTCAGAAGCAATAAGCATTTCTCTTCATTTCACTTACTTTGTTAACACTTTGCATGAAGCTATTTGTAACTAAGATAAATAAAGCACAAATGCATGTCAGTGTTACATCATTTTTAACACTAGTTCTTCTTCTACATCTGTTGTGAAACTTGATCGTCTGTTTACCTGATTCACAGAGATCTACTGTATTGGAGGAATCGAGGTTCTTAGCTTAGAGTTCTGGTACTGCTAAGCTTCTGTGTAAAAATAATAGGTTAGTATTAAAAGATGGGTATTATTAGTTATAGTTGAAAGCAGAAAATAAAAAGGTGACAATTACTCCTTTTACAGGAAACCTTTTTTGTTCTTACAGTGAATATCAGCAGTGAAGTGAAACCCCTTTGACTGCATTGCAAGTCACAGAGACCTTGGGATGAGTTTTGCTTTCTGCATTGAATGGGTGTTAGAGAGGCAGCAAGCTGACAGCTGTTCTGCCTCATGAGAGCTGTCTTGAATCTAGGGGTGGCATTCGAGGCTGCCAATTACTGGTTGCAGCTGTATGAACCTGTCAGATCTAGGTATCATAATAAATTAAAACCGTTTTAATGGCATCATTAGCTTGAATAGCAGTTTTGGAGGTTGCAGCGTTCCTCAGTGTGTTTCTAATGAAGGTGAGTATCATAAGAGTGGTCTTTCTCAGCCACAATAATGTCTCAAAATAAAAGTTGCTGAATGAGTTTGTGATTCATTTTATTTACTGATCACCATAATTTTTTATTGCTTTTTTTTGTTTGGGTGTTTTTTTTTAATTTGTTTTTTGTTTTGTCTTTTTGTTGTTGGTTTTTATTTTTTTTTTAGTAACAGCAGACTGGTGCAACTGCCTGAATTAGGCTGGCTGCACTGCCCAGTGTGCATCTTCCTGCACACTCTCAGCCTTCAAACACAGCCATGTCCACGTTGGTTAATGTCAAGAACTGAGCGGTATTATAGCAATCAGTCTTCAGGCAACAAAACTAGACTCTGAAATTTAGGTTATTAGCTCTCAGGATCAGAGCACAACAAATAGCATGCACCTACATGTTATTTCCTTTACAGCAACGCCATTTGTTTCCTGGAGGACTACAGACTTGCTTTTGAGGTTTCAGGGTGTTGTAGTAGTTTAATTTGTCAAGGAACCAGTTTCAGGATTTGCAGCATCTTTTTGGATTGCACATTAATTTTAAAACTGAAGAAAAAAATCCCATTGTGTAGTTTCTTTACATCTTAAAAAAGTAATATGTGCATACAACATAAGCTGTGTGTTAATGCAGGCTTTTGAGCATACAGCTACACCAGTAATGTGTTTTTACAAACACTTTTAATATCTATTCCACATATACTGCATTTCTCAGTTAAGGCTAACGTCTGTAGTTGTCCAGTCATTAAAGAAGTCAAAGTAGGTCCTCAGAACATATTTTACATTAAAAAAAAGTTAGTATTAGAAATGGTTAGGTTAAAAAGTGTTTAATGAATTGCAAAGTATTCAAATAAGAAGAAAAGACTGTACTGAGAGGTGACTCAGCCAAATTTTCTCCTTTTTCAGATATTATTTACAACAGCAAAAAGGGGCTTAAATTTACCCTGTCAGCTTCAGCTTTTCTGATTTGTCTTTATTTGAAATAGTAATTTCAAATAATGACTGCAAAACCAGGTGAGGTCAGAAACATGGGTTTTTGAACTTTCCTGTGAGCTTTGTTGAACTGTTCCTTCTGTGACTGAGCAAAAAGCTTTCCTTTTTTCAAGCTTCTGTCTGTTGCATAGCATTTGGAGGTATCCTTATAATTCTCTGAAGAAAATGTAGAGATGTAGCAAGAGAATTCTTCCATCTGTGCCTATATGTTAAATACTATTTATTAAAGCAGGATTACATGAACAGTCTCCCTTGTTTAATAGGGAGGAGTAGGCACTGTGTTTTCTGACTTAGAGAGTACAGACGGCAAAAACTATTACTAGAGGTAAAAGCATTTAACATTGCTAGGAACTATTCAGAAATTGGGTGTAAGAAAACATGCGATGGTGTTTAATGGTAGCACACACTGGGATGTGCTTGCTGCAGTGGAAATTAATTCAGATTACTTGTGCCAGCTGGTGTTTGTTTGTTTGTTAAAGAAAACACAAAAGAGAAAACAGGAGGAGAAATTTGTGATTACAGATGCGTATTAGTGTTTGCTGTGCATGCTTACAGAATATTGAGGGGATGGAGATAGGGAAATCAGGGTTTTTTCGACATGCTTTGATGGATGTGAGCATTTTTCCAGTAGCCAGGCATTATTGTAAGAATGAAGTTATGCATAAAGTTCTGTCACACTTGTAATGCACAGACTGTGTTTATGGTGAGGAATGATGTACCACACTATAGTCAAGTTTAGGTAAGGATTCAGACCTGTATTTAATAACTGAAAATATATGTCATTCAGTGAGCAGTAGAATCAAAATACAATTTTTTTGTTCATTTTTAGAGTAACTTAGAGTATTTGAAATGTGTTGGTGGTATTCTCATTTTTTCTGAAATATCAGTTAAGGATCTTCCTCTATTATCTTTCAGTCTGCAAGAATATAGCGCGATACATATATTGTATAAGAAATGCTTGTGCTACATAGTGTATTTGCTGCCATCAGCATGGGTGTCTTTCCTGTTTTCTTTATTTTCAATTACTTGTTAACAAAATAAAGTCGATTATAAGAACATAAAATGCAAGACAAAGAGGTTTAGAAAAACAGACAAAGCTAGCTCAAAATCGGTGAAAAATCCATGTATGCACAACAAAGACAGAGCAAGCATATTGCGTATTATTCACACACAAAGGCTGCTATTCTTGAAGAAAATACTGTTAAACTAGAGACCATAAGTTCTTTTTTATCAGAAAAACTCAAGGCCCCGTAATCCAGACCAATGGATTTTGACTAAACTAGTGAATGGAGAATTTGTACAGAACATTTTGGAATTAAGTTTGAGTGAAAAAGTGGAAAGGAATTGCTTTTTGAAAAAGCTGCTCCCAAACACAATGTTTGAAGATCATGTCTAGAACTCTTGATAGCTATAAAGAAATTTTCAGGCAGACTTCCTTTATTCACAGTTTTGTGAACTTTATTTTTTACTTCATCAGACCAGTTAGTCCTCTTTTCCACCACTTGAGGTTGCTAGCAATTGGCATAATCTTAAAAAAAAAGACATTTTACAAGAGTTTGAAAAGCAATAAAAGATCAGATTATAAACTTGTTAGATCTATTTAAGATACTATCTACAGTAATAGTCTTCAAGTAAGTGTGGAGAAAACAGATTAATTGTTTGTCGTGTTTTTTTAAAGCTTTGAAGAACAGATGTAGAAGAGGAGACTTCTGTTTCAAGTCAGTACCTAAAAAAGGACATCAGCCTCTGTCTGTGTAAAGATTATTTGCAGTTTAATTTTAAAAAATTAAAAGAAAGCACATAAAATCCTAATGTTGATTTATAAAAGCATCTTCATCTCACTACCACAAAACTCACTGTATTCATTATTGCTTAATTAGTGTCAATTTGAAGTAATTTGCCTGTTAGTATTAAAAAAAAAGTATTTGTTAAATAGCCAAAATTGAAAGCTTGTTAATTCTTGCTGTAGAAGTTCCCCTGTATACACATTCTGTTATTATTATGAATAATAATAATATAATTCAGTATTATTGTTTTGCATTGTTCATATGTGTCCATACAAGATGACAAATGTTGAAATGTGCGTGAGTGCACAGCAGGAGGTGATCCTGTATTTTGCAAGTTAAAAGTACATTTTTATTGAGAGTATTTTCAGAAGCGTAACTTGGAGTCAGGAGGATGAGTTAAAGTCCTGGGGAGGACAGGATTGCTAAGATTTCTGGAGTTGTCATGGCAGGGAGGATGAAAGTGTTGACTGTTCATTATTTTTAAACATCTTCTGTTTGTTTGGGTTTTGGGGTTTTGTTTGTTGGTTTTGTGCGGTTTTGTGGGGTTTTATGGGTTTTTTTGAGGGGGATAGTTTATGGTTTATTTTGTTGCAGTCTTGGAGGCTTTGCAGAGAAGATTTTCTGGATTTTATCCTGCTCATGAGAGGGGAATTGCTTTAAACTGAGTATGAGGTTGTTGTATAGTCAGTGCTGTAGGAGGTGGAGAATTTAAACATGTTGTCCTAGCTAAGAACGGTAGGTTTTTACCTTCTGGACTAACTTGGGGTTTTTTTACTCCCCCCTTTTTTTTCTTTATTCTCCCCCACACTAAACTTTGATTGCATGTGTAATATAAGTAAGTTGTAGCAGATTTTGAACAATCACAACTGGCTGTTTGTATTATGGAATGAGAACTAAATTTGTGTGGAAATGGAGATGTAAAAAGAAAAACTGAGGATGATCATGTGAAAATAGTCTGGTCCCTGCACCTGTAATGATGAAAACAGCTCATTAATTTTCTGTGGCACGATTTAGCTTTAAACTGGGAAAGTACTGAAAATCTGAAATGCCATTGAAGTTGCATGAAGAAATAGTAAAAAAATTCAAGGATTGAGAGGTTATGAAATGCTGGTCTTAGGGCCTGCTGAAGGCTGAGAGAGAGCCCTCACAGCAGCCTGTGATGAATACTGTTTGACACTGGGCTTTTAGGTAATCTGCTTGTCTGATATGCTCAGGTGCTTGCACCATTAGAGTCCTGCTGCTCTCACTGTAGGAGGTTGTGTCAGGTTGTCCACTGACTGGGTGCTTGGACAATATTTTCTTCTGGATAAATAATTGTTAGACCTGAATGAGGTCTAGATGTGAAAAATTTCCCAACCCTTTCAGTCAGTGTGCAGTCTGGTTTTTGATTTGCAGTATATATTCTCATTTTGTTAATTTAGTGTGTGTGGGTTGTTTTGGAATTTAGACAGATTATGAACTCTTTCCTGTATCTGTATATGATGCAGACTAACATGGAATACAGTGGTGTGTCCACTAGCAGCCCAAGTTGCTTTTTCAGCATGCATTTCTAACATTGCCTGCTTTCTAAAGGATGCTGGGTTACGTTTGAAGCTCTGACCTTTAACTTCACGGCTCTGTGTGCTGGGCCCAGGCTGATGCTGACAGATCGGCTTCCTTTGCTTAGTGGATATGTTTGCGTGGGGGATGTTGCTTGCTGTGCAGGAGATAAGTTTCTCTGGTGAGGGGAATTAGGTGGTGTGATGTTTGTTTAGGAACTTGGGTTCTTTTGCCCAGTGTCCAAAATGTCATTTCAGTGATCAACCTTTAGATTAATAATGTAGCTTCAGCATTTGTATCTTACTCATTGTGGAAGGGATTTCACTTCTTATTCCTTTATTATGACTGTTCGACCTCTATGCTAGATCAGTATTTGTGTAGTGTTCATATTCAGTACAGCTCCCTGACCACAGACGAATTTTTCTTATTTGTTATTTTTGCTAGAAAGCATGTACAGTTAGGATGCATCCATGCAGTTTTTTTCTTCTTGTCATTCTTTGACACGTTAGTATAAATTTTGATGACCCCTCAAATAACCTGTATCACCTGACCAGGATGCATCCATTGCAACCTGCGTTATTTTGTGGGGCCTGAAGTCTTCCTATGATTTATGCTAACTAAGGAGATTAAGTTAAGACCAGTGTCTCACCATTTAATTACTTACTCTTTTTGAAACATGAATAGTTTTGTGTAGTAGTCTCACTTGCTTTGGCAGGCTTCACAACATCCCACGAAGTTCATTGTGGATTCCTATTTGTGAAATATTTTTTTAAAAATAGGCCACTTATATTAAATAATGTTCCAGTGAATGTGGCTATCTTCATTCTCAGTTTTTTGTTGATATGTGTAAGACCATCGACTCCTACAATGAGGCACTCTGTATTTGACTGTAGGTTGAATTATGAATTCAGATGTCAAATGGGTAATGATCCCCTAAATTGCCCTCTACTTCCACTTAAGGAAGTGTCTGTTGAAACCAAGTTTGAACTGGAAAAATCAGTTTCCATTTTCATGGTGTTCATATGCAAGTAGTAATAAGAATGTTCAAAAGTATGTTTAGGGGACTACCTAAGGGTCTGTTTTTTTTTTTTTTTTTTAAGCATAGATCACTATGTATTATTGTATCACTGTATTCATTCGTAATTAGATAGACTGACTTTTGTTACATTCAGAATTACTGGTTCCATCTTTGGGGAGTTATAGAAGTATTAGGGAAGTTATTCCCCTACTTAGGGAAGTAACTTTATTTTTAATACATAACAATTAGACAGTTGAGGCTATTTCTTACAAAATAGTTCTGGTTTGCTCTGATGTTCTCTGTGCAGTATTGGCAGGAAATATTTAATTGTTCTCTTGAAAAGGAAAGTGATATTTAGAAATGTGATGTATCCAAACTCTGTTTTAAAAAATGCACCTGAGTATTTTTCAATTGCTTTGGTAGGAAATGGTTCTGCCCTATATACATGCTAGTCATACCAGTTTCAGATATTAATTTCTGTAATTAAGGTGCCTTTTTTTTTTTTTTCTAACTAATCTGTTTGCAGATGTGATGCAGATCCGTCTGCCCTAGCTAAATATGTTCTGGCTTTGGTAAAGAAGGATAAAAGTGAAAAGGAACTGAAGGCATTGTGTGTTGATCAGCTGGATGTATTTCTTCAGAAAGGTATGGGCTTTGTCTGAACAATTAAGATTGAGTGAAAATTCTGTCTTGTTTAATTTATTCAACTAATCCTTTACCATAGAATCAGGCTTTGATCTCTTTATTAGCTTTGTTACTTTGTAGAATGTAATTCAGTTTTCATAAAGTGATTTTAAAAAGCCCAGGTGTATAGGTTGGCATGCATATATTAGGTGTATGTTTTGATAGTACTCACAAGAGGCACAGAATCTTAGAATGGCATGGGTTGACAGGGATGATAAAGATTCTCTAGTTCCAGCCCTCCGTCCTGGGCAGGGACACCTCACACTAGACCAGGTTTATCAAGGCCTTGTCTGACCTGGTCTTGAATTCTTCCAGGGCTGGGGCATCCACAACTTCCCTGGGCAAGTATTGAACCTCTGTATTTATATGCCAGAAATATTTTTCCAGATGCTTTATTAAGAGACATTCAAGAATTAAAAACTTTTGTGGAACATTGTTTTTTATTGACATGTTTTTTGACTCTATAAATGTCCTTATAAAATATAAATTAGGAACACAGTATTTAAAGAAAATACTCTTTGTTGTTACAACTTTTTGCTGAATGCTGGTTTTGGTTGCTTGTCTGGGTTTTTTGGGGTAATTTATTTATAAATTTTTGATTATACATGATTTTGTATAATGGATATTTGTATGCTCTTCACTTCTAGAAACTCAGATATTTGTGGAAAAACTGTTTGATGCTGTGAATACAAAAAGCTACCTACCTCCACCAGAGCAGCCATCATCAGGAAGCCTGAAAGTAGAATTTTTTCAGCACCAAGAAAAAGAGACAAAAAAAGAAGAGGTGGGCATTGATTTTAATTTGCATGTGCAACTTTTTCCTCATTCATTTAATTTGCTTATGTGTTTAACTTAATGGTGGTTATTAGTAATTAATTATAGTTTATATCAGTAATAATTTATGTTTATTAATAAATTTATTAGTAATTACATGAAAGCATTAAAATAAGTCAGAATATTTGTGCTTGGCATGTTGATCACTACTGCATGATTTTTCTAACTCAAGTGGGTGTTTCAAAGGTAAACCAAGGTGGTTTTGCTGAGGCAAAGATAAATGAAGCTATTGAGTAGGGTAGGAGCTGCAGTACAACCTGCATTAGTTCTCTGGTCAAAATCGCTGTTGTTGTTGTGCTGCACTTTATTTCTCCATAAATCCTGGCTGCTTTTCCAAATGGCAATTCTCATTCCTGCAGCTGCTTGATCCAGATGACATCCTTTTGTCACAAGTGTTTATGTTGTTCATTGAGCCACCGGAGTAAGTTGTGCTTTTCAATAGCACTCTAGGTTTGCCTGTGTGAAAGTGTTTTAAGTCTGAGCTATATAACCTGCTGATGAAAGAAGGACGTTGGTGTTGGTTGTTGAATATCCATGTCTTCTCAAATCTTCCCAAAGCGCTTATATGGTTTTTTTGTCTACCAACAGTAAAAGCAGCTGTATTTTCAGCGCAGCACTATAAAGATTGATTATTTTATTTTCTCTCAAATAGGGCTTTGAATATTCCTGGAAATAGAAATTAACATGTTATGAAGATTTTCTAATCATGTTAGAGACTAAAGTATTTAATTGCAGTGTTACTGCTGATAGCTCAGTGTTCAGAGTTTTTGGTTTTATTTGCTTATGCAGAAGTCTGCATTTTAGTGTACTCATGTTTTGATACAATTTATATACTTTGAATTCAGATAGTTAAAGAGGAAGAGCGAGAGAAAAAGTTCTCTAGAAGATTAAATCACAGCCCTCCTCAGTCAAGTTCTCGCTACAGAGACACCAGGTAAGAAATTTTGCTTAACCCCTTGTTATCCATCAGTAATCAGAGGGATTTTGATTTTTTACTGAATTAAATACTTTGTCTTCTGTGTTGTCAACTAATAAGCCTAAAAGGATGACTTTATGCATATGTATTTAAGTGCTGAGTGTGTGTCAGTTGTAACCTGTCTTTGGAGTTGTGCACAGCTATCATCCTTGTAGTTTTGGGAGTAATTCTAGTGTTAGATTTGTGGTATATATTGCAGTATTTATTCTGCTTGATATTGGGTTTGAATTTTGGTTTAGAAGCATTCCCTTCAGTAAGTCTTGGTGTTTCTGGCTTGTGAAATATTCAGTATTGAGCAGAAAAGAAATTGATATGTTTTAAAATCTTAGGTATGGTAAAAATAAATAAGGGAAATTAGTTTTAAAATCCTTCTAAGAAGAAAGGAGTAGCCATAAGTTACATACAGTTTGTAGCTCTTCTATTTAACCTCTAATATTTCATTTTTAGAAGCCGTGATGAAAGAAAAAAAGATGAGCGATCTCGGAAGAGGGATTATGACCGAAATCCTCCCAGGAGAGATTCCTATAGGGATCGATACAACAGGCGGAGAGGGAGGAGTCGCAGCTACAGCAGGAGTCGAAGCAGGAGTTGGAGCAAAGAGAGGTTGCGGGACCGTGATCGAGACCGGAGCAGAAGCCGGAGCAGAACACGAAGCAGAGGTACCAACAGTTGGTCTCTAAAATACGGTGAATGTTTTCTACAAAATTTAGAAACTAAACTTGAAAACTGTGTTCAAAATGTACTAGAATTTCCTCTGTTGTTCCTTTATTCAAATTTAGCTGTGTTTTCTGTGGAAACGAGGCTTCTGTGATTGTGTTCTCAGTGCTTGTGTTCCTGTCTTAGCCTCTGTTTTTCTTTAATACCTTTTTATTGAGGTGACTGTGCTGGTTACTTTTAAGCATTGTTGCATGAGAGGCAGGAAAATACAAGTTATTTCCGTTTCATTAAGTTTTAGGAAACTCAGGATCTGGTTTAGGGAGATGTAGAAATTAAATCTCATCTACAAAGGTGTAACTGGCAGAAATTGCCTGTTTAAGAGTAAATGACTTGCCAAGTAGAGCAGTACAGCTCAGTTCTTTTGGTCCTGTCTGCTCTTTAGTGTCATAGGTGAAAGGCTGAAATTGTTACAGTAAATATTTGCATTTGTGCACGCATCTGTAGGACTTAAGGCTTCAGTACAGCAGTTTATAGAGGAAAACTTCTTTAAAAAGGGGATTGCTTTTTCAGCTGAAGAGAGTGGTTTTTCCCTCTATAGATTTTAATGGTAAATAGGAAAAGAGCAACGAAAGTAATTTTATATCTCTGTCCTGTCTTAGACAATGTACGGGTAAAAACGGTTTGGTAGAACTCTCCTGTGTATTATTTTTCTTTCTGTAAAACAGGCCTTGGTAACCCAGCCTTAAAACTAGGAGTGCAGATTTTTGAAAATATGAGAGCAGATATTTCTCAAACAACTTATTAACCAGCAAATGAAATAACATACAGCAGTTTATTAAAAGATTATTTAAAAGATTATAGCATCATTAAGTCTTAATTTAAAGATTATTTACATAAATTGAAATTATAGTACCTTATGGACAATATTTTATAGTGAAAGATTTGTTTCTTAGAACATGAAAAGCCTGTTTTTATGCACACTGATGAGCCGTCTTTAAGATATTTCATATTGTTCCTTTAATGTGGAGTTATTTAAGTCTATTAACTTATGTGATGACATAACTATTCTGTCTTAATTGGGATAATTACTGTTTATTTGATGGTAATACTAGAAAATGAAGAGAGTAGTTTGTATGTATTCAGAATAAAAGGTCATTTTACTTGCTCTGTCTGACCCAGGAGTGCTCCACACCTGTCAAGCATTATTATTTTATCTATTATGGCAAAGCTTTGCATGCAATAAATACATGCATTTGAGTGCAACAGAAAATGAGGATCAACAAAATGAAGATACAACCATAACACTGTCTTGAAACATTAAAGATTTGTAACTTAGAGTATTTTCAAGCCATGGTTACCCTTTTCTTTCCTTTATTCAAAAAAACTTCCCATCTGAAGTTCTTACAATATATGCATCACTAAAGATGTACTCTGCCTGAGGTTAAATAGGGTATCTGCTCTACTGTGGACATAGCTGTTATTAAAATAGCCCAGTGCCTGACTATGTACTTCACAGATTATCATTACTCTAGTTAAACCGTTGGAATGTAGAATTGTGGTATAGTCTTAACACCCTGTATCAAAGCAAATAAACTGAAACAGGTTGCTTAGGATTAGCCAGATTATAAATAACTCCAAGAGTGGAGACTCAACAGGCACTTTGGGCAACCTGTAAAACTTTTCAGTTGTCATGTATGTGTTTTGAGTTAGTGTGGAGTAAACATACTTTTGAGAGTAGTGGCTGCTTCTGGTTAAAATGTGGATAAGGGAATTACCCAATATATATATTTTTTTTTGTTGTTGTTACAGAAAGGGATTTGGGAAAGCCAAAATATGACATGGATAGAACAGATCCATTAGAGAATAATTATACTCCAGTTTCTTCTGTGACAAATATTTCATCTGGCCACTACCCTGTCCCTACACTGAGCAGTACTATTACTGTTATTGCTCCTGCTCATCATGGAAATAACACAACTGAAAGTTGGTCGGAGTTCCATGAAGAGCAGCTGGACCACAACTCCTATGGAAGACCTCCACTGCCAAAGAAACGCTGTAGAGATTATGATGGTAAATACATTTTCATTTTTTAATTGCTTCCTGCAGCTATGTCCCCTTTCTGAAAAGACTGAGGTAATTTCTTTTTCTGATCTTCGCTAGTTTAATGGGGTTTTTCTGTTGCACAATTCTTGAATGCAAATTTTGTACCACTTCTTACGGATTTTATACAGCTTGCTCTTTTAGTTTTCATGTATTTTTTTTTTTTACTTGCTAGGACTGTTTCCTGTAAATAAAAAATAATATATTAAAAACTTATCAAAGTCCAGTTTTACAAAGATTTTCTATCTTATGTTCCAACCAAATACTGTATTTGATGATTTTGGAATGGTTAGCACATTACTGATCTCATCTTATTTCATCCTATCCTACCTAAGAGACAATTTTTAACTAGAAAGGTCTAGAGGTGAAACTTCCCAGGCTCATGTTAGACCATCACTTCTTTCTGTGTATGTGTTTCTTAAAACTGGCTAGGTTTTTGCTTATCTCTGTGTTATGCTTTCA
The DNA here is from genome assembly GCA_013400315.1 of Bombycilla garrulus. Taxonomy (NCBI): domain Eukaryota; kingdom Metazoa; phylum Chordata; class Aves; order Passeriformes; family Bombycillidae; genus Bombycilla; species Bombycilla garrulus. The sequence continues at coordinate 956,082 of VXBU01013855.1, read as the reverse complement.
TTTTAAATGTCTTGTGCCAAAATATGCTCAAGAAGCTGCTGCAGCTGGCAGCGCCTTAACTAAATTTAGCTGGTCAGCCTGTGAGCTCAGGTGAGTTAAAATCTCCCCATAAAGTTGCTTCTGAGGGATTTTGTTGTTGTTATTGTTGTGTACCACAAAGAGGGAGTTTAAGTTCTAGGCCAGTTTACATTTAGAACTGTGATAAGAACTTTTTAATAAGTAAAGAAAATGGGAGACTGAGGTATCAAATGTTGGCAGAGTTGTACTTATGAAGAATAGCTTTGCCAGCGTACATCACAGCAATGATGTGCAGCAAGTGGAGTTGTGAATGTGTCATTCTGTTTTGAAGTTTTCTCTCTTCAGTAGCTACATTGTTCTTCATATCTGCATTTTTAAATTTTCAACTTTACCCTCTGCTGAACTTTTGTTTTTGTTTAACATTTCAATTTAATGTGCTTTATAACTCTTTCTGAAGATGAGGTAATACATTCTGCTTCCCCACATCATATTTTGAGGAAGTAGGTGCTACTCTTTCTTCCTATTTTACCAGAAGATGTTTCAGCCTTTTCCCTGTTGCTAAACAGATAATAATAGAACAGTGGGCTAGAAGGGCCCTATGGAATTTATCTAGTCTAGCATCCCTACAGTGATCATGGTCATCTTCAATGAGATCTTGTTGCTCAGAGCCCAGGCCAATGTGACCTTGAATGTTTCCAAGGATGGGGCATCCAGCACTTCTCTGGGCAGCCTCTTTCACTGTTTCACCACCCTCATTATAATAAGTATTTTTTCTTATATTTGCTTTGAATCTACAGTGTCTTAGTTTAAAACTGTGACCCGTGGTCCTATCGCTTCAGGTCCCACCAAAAAGTTTGAAGTACTTAAAGGCTGCAGTGAGTACTTAAATTCACTGCTCTGAGATTCTTTTCTCCAGTCTGAACAGCCCCAGCTGTCAGCCCTTCCACATGAGAGGGGTGCTTCAGGTAGTTTTTATGGCCCTCATCTGACCTGCTTCTATCTTGACTTGTGTGTAAAAGAAAAGAAGTGAATGTATATTTGTTTTTATTTATATATATTTAGTATTTACAAATGCATATGTTATATGTAAATAACAAATTTTGCTCTTACATAATTGCATTAAACTGTGGCGAATATTTATAATGCTTCCTGAAATAGTTGCAGAAGAGGAAAAAAATTAGTGAATTTGCTCATGTTGGAATTTCATATTAACTTCCAGCTTTTAATAGGGGTTTCTTAATCTTAGTGTCTGCACTTTTTACTTAGAAACAAATTGGTTTTGTTAATGTGATGACATCTAGATTTCATTCTTTGCTATCACCGTTATAATTCAGTGCAGAATTAGTTCTTCAAGAAGAATTAATTGAGCATTTCTGTGCTAGCAAGTTTCTGCTATGTCCATGTGTGTTGACTCTTCAGAATAAAGTTAAATGGTCAATTTCATTTTCTAATCTAAGCTTCTGCTGGTATGTGGAGCTCTTAATTTACAAACTGCTGCATTACATGTTGAATGTCTTGAATCTACCCTGAATTGAGCTACAGCTACTGAATACTAACATTGTTTCTTTTTGATGTTTCAGAGAAGGGTTTCTGTATGAGAGGAGATATGTGCCCTTTTGATCACGGAAGCGATCCAGTAGTGGTAGAAGATGTGAATCTTCCTGGCATTCTGCCTTTTCCAGCACAACCCCCTGTTGTCGAAGGACCACCTCCTCCTGGACTTCCTCCCCCTCCACCAATTCTAAGTCCTCCTCCTGTTAACCTTAGACCTCCAGTACCACCACCAGGCCCCTTACCACCTAGCCTTCCACCTGTAACTGGTAATTAAGAGATTAAATTCCATTTTTTATTAGAAAAGCCTGGATTTTACTTGAATTGTACGCAGTGCAAAAAAAGCTGTTTTGCAGAATCCCACTGTATTATAGAAGGTTAAACTGTGCTCTACTGTGACGTAGCTTACCTCAAAACAGTTCTTTCTGATGATAACTGTTGCAGGCTTGGTTGTTGTAAAATGTTGCACGCTAAATGTGACTCTTTAATATGGAATAATATTTTCTTTGTATTTAAGCAAAAGCATGACCTGGCAAAATTAAATTCCTTGATTATTATAGAGAAGTTGTCCAAAATTGACTGTTGTTAAAGAAGGGAAAATTGTGGAAACAACAGATCCTTACAGTTTCATTTATATTAATAGATATATTAATATATAAAAGATAATTTATATACATATTAGTATATGTAAAGATAATTTATGACCCCATCAAATTTATACCTGAAAATATAATTTGGGATTAATTTTAAAACAAAACTTGTAAAGTAACTAAGAAAAATTCTCCACTTTATTTAGTGTTTCACTGGAAAGTGCTTCAGCTGAAGCACTAAAAATTATATAAAAACTGATATGTCTAGCTGTCATTTAAAAAGTAGCCAAAGTTTAGTGCTTAGTTGTCTTGTGTTTTAGAAGCTGTTATGTTAGTTTTATGTAATTATTCCTCTCTCTTTTTTTTGTTAACTTAGGTGTCCCACTTGGTAAAATTATTCAGGAGTAATTGATAATTGATATTTGCTTAGAAATTTCTTAAACTGTTTTAATTCCCTATTGATGGTATATTTAAGAAAGATATGAATTAACATATTTATTTCAGTTAATACAGAGTGTAACCTCCTCTGGGTTGGTCAGTTCTACTTACATGCTATTTTTCAAATCTACTTCACAAGTTCACTTCAATACTTCTTCCAAGACCTGCTCTTCTCAGTGATTAAACTGAAGACTGGGCTTGACTGCTTAGCTTTTAGAGAGTCACATTACCTGTTATAAAAGAAGTCAAACCAAGCAAACAAAAAACCCCTTCAATTTTAAGTAGAGTTCCATTAGAGTTCAAGGTTACTTCTTGGATGTTTGGAAAAATAATTTCAATCAAATTAGTTATTGTCATCAGAATTTGTTTCTTTGATCAGTTTTTATCGAGCTTTAAAATGTTTCTGTTGGTACAGATGAATACTGGGCTAGCTGTTAAATTTTGCTTGTAGAGAGAAGATATGTGGAGAAATGCTAAATGATTCAAATGCTTTTCTCTCTAATCCAAGTTCTGAGTCATTTGCTTTTGGGGGTGGTTTCATGGGTACAGCATCAAGTCTGCAGATGTGCCCTCAGCCACTTTTCTCTTAAATAGTCTTAAAAGCATTTCAGATCAGTTTCCTTGTGAGTGGAGTGTAGTGAATGTGTAGTGGATAATGAATGAATGTAGTGTTTTCCTTTGTTTTTGACAGGACCACCCCCTCCCCTTCCACCATTACAACCTGCTGGCATGGATGCCCCCCCAAACTCTGCAACCAGCTCAGTTCCTACTGTTGTTACCACTGGTATTCATCACCAGCCGCCTCCTGCTCCACCCTCTCTTTTTACAGCAGGTGTAGTACTGAGGCTTTGCCCACAAGGTTTGCTAAATAGAATAACATTGATTCATATTATACTGTATTTTATAGAGATTAAGATGTTGTAGTTTGGGAGAATAAGTTTGTATTGTATAGATTGTGACAGTAAATTAACATTCTTCTTTTCAGGTTTAGTTCAAGACGAAAGTAAAATTTGCATATAAAGTGTGAATTTTGACTGGAGAGTAATATTTTCATTGTGTTTAAGCAGAAAACTTGGCACGATGTTTTTTTACGATAGTGATTATACAACTTTTATTGTAACTCTGTCTTGTAATTAAATAATATTATATTTGAAACCTTAGGGGTTTTAACTGCAATTTATTTTAATTAGACAATTTCTTTGTTACCAGAAACGTATGACACAGATGGCTATAATCCAGAAGCTCCAAGTATAACAAATACTTCAAGACCTATGTATAGACATAGAGTACATGCCCAAAGACCAAATTTGATAGGACTCACATCAGGTGATATGGATCTACCACCCAGAGGTATGCTCTCAAAGCTGTACTTGGTTAGCTTAGCTGATTTTCTTACATTAATGCAGGTTGAGGAACTTCTCAGAGAATACTGGAAAATATCGCATTTTCCTAAAATCTTCTGGAATTAAGAGATGTTTAGTTGAATAGGGAGCTATGTCTGTAATTGCTTTGTGCATGCATTTTTAATAGGTAAAAAGAAATCTCTCACTAGAGTAATGCGCAGTTTACCCTTAGCGGTAGTAACTGGTCACTTTGTATATCTTTTGTCCAGAAAAATGTTAATGATTCTGTAGTAGAATCTCAGGATGATTTTAGCTGCAAAGAGGAGGGAATAATTTTTATCTGGTGGCAGTTTTATGCATTAATAATCTTAATCTCACAGTTCCTGTGGCCCTGAGAAGAAGCCAGCAGCAGCACACAAAATAAGAATAGAAAAGGGATAAAAAACCATTTTTAATGTGGTTTTTATTTGCATTTGTATGTATTTCTATTTAATCTTACTATGTTTCTGTTGGTGTATTTTCAGTGAGGAGTCCCCCAGTGTGATTCCTGTTCTTCAGCAAAAGTGACTCCTTTCCCAGTCCATCCATAAATCTTGCTCCTAGGTGTTAGTGCCCTGGAATACTATGCATTTTCTTTCATGACCATTTTTGTGTGTGCCATCTAACAGTAGGATGGAGGTGTTAGCTGGAGTGGTGTGAGCCTCAGAGTATTGCATGGGACATCGTGAATCATTGTGAATCAGAGCACAGTCATCTTGAGGCAGATGCCTTCTGTAACACTCTTTTGTTTTCTGAATGTGTGATGTTACTGTGACAAAATGAGTGCTATTAGCTATTTTGATCTGTCACAGCATCTGTTGATAGTTAAGAGGAGAAGTCTGTGACCAAGGTTTTAATGCAGTCAGAAAAAGAATCATAGTAATTTCAAAATAAACAATGGTGCTTTTCAGTGCAAATTCAGTGTGAGCAGAATACTTTTTTACAATCAAATGCACAGAAAATAAATTTTAAAAAGTAAAATCTTCTCATCTATTTACAGAAAAACCTCCTAATAAAAGTAGTATGAGAATAGTGGTAGATGCTGAATCCAGGAAAAGAACAATTGGTGCAGGGGATGGTGGAGTTCCTACAAAGAAGACTTGGTTTGACAAGTGAGTGACTGTTAACACAGTGTTGGCTTAAGAGTTGGAATTTCATGAACCACTTTACTGTAATCTGAAACATATGTATAGCTCTATAAATTGCAAGCAAGGGAAACTGTGAGTACATTAATGGTACTAAAGTAAATCATACTGCAGTGTGAGCTGTATTTGACTGTCCTCTATCAAAAGCGGTATTCAGATAGATGAAGTTGCTTTGGATGATACTAGGATCTGTTCCTTGAAAGTTGGCATGATCTGAGAAACAAGGAAGCTGCAATGTGATGGTTGTTAGAGATGACTGAGTCTAGTTGTGAAATGTGAATTTTATCACTGCTATTTTGATTTGAGTTGCCAGGTATGTTACTGAGAAGAAAAAAAACGGTGCAAGATGGAAGGGATTTTAAGAGATTGCTGGGAGCGAGGAGAGCCTTGAAGTAATAGTTTTTTGAAACATTAGTGGGGAATTTTCATGGAATAGCTAAGACAGTTTTTGGAGAGAAGCAGTGTGGAAGTCAGGAATTACTGACATGAGCAAATAAATGTGAATTATCTCACAGATTTATGTGCTGGGGTAGGCTGAGAATATCAATGGGAAAGATGACAGGTGTATGGGCCTGTGTCCTGTACTCTCCTTCACTTTTCTAAAACATTGTTTTTTAAGTCTGCAGATCTTTGTGTCTCATACACACATGCTTCTATGTTAGCATATACAGTATAACATTGTGTTTGCTAGTTTGCTATGGATTTCTGGCTTGATTTCTTATTTGTTGCAGGCAAAATTTTAACAGAACAAATAGTCCAGGTTTTCAGAAGAAAGTGCAGTTTGGAAATGAAAATACAAAACTCGAATTGAGAAAAGTTCCCCCAGAACTTAACAACATCAGCAAACTTAATGAGCACTTCAGTAAGTTTGGAAATTTAGTCAACTTGCAGGTAAGAGTCAAGAAAGAGAAAATAGTATGCTTTGATATACAGGTAGTGGTAGTTGCTAAAAGCAGAATGCCAGTTTTTTTTCCTGGTTCCCCGAAACCCTTTATTATTTTCCTAATTTGTTTCTTAAACAAGATCTCATTGTTTTTAATGATTTTGCCATTGAAGAAGCAGAAATGAAATGCTCTAGTCATCTTTTACATTTTGAACAAATGTGTTCCTTAGAGATAAGAATTTTAAGGGACTTTTTAAAGTATTGAAAATTGATTGCAGGTGGGTTTTTCTCACCCATTTTCTCAAGTTTGGATCTGCTGTCGTAAATGCTCTGTATATTCAGAGATAAATTGTAAATACAGAAAACCTGTATTTCTCATCCAGAAAGCAGTCCCTGTGACGTAATTGTGTTATAGTTCCAGGGTAAATTACTTTGTGGTTTATAGGAGTCACCCAGTAAGCAATTAAAGAGAGAGGAAAGCTGTGAAAGAACTAGGGCCTAACTTAGGCTGATGTTACATATTGCAGGCTGCATGTGTAATCAGTATTTCATACCTGGTCTCTCAGCGACTCAGTGTGACCTTTCACCATGCTTCATTGTGAACAAGTTTCAGATGCATTTTTCTAAACTCTTTCTTGTTTGCATTGAGGGTTGGAATGAAGAATTTTGTATGTAGTGATACAGTATGGAATAAACCTGTGCCTGTCTGAACACTGAAGGGGTTTTAAATCTCTCTTAATGGCTATTAAATATTTCTCAAGCCTTTCTACAGTTTACCTAAGAATATGGGTGTATTAGCAGGCAGTATTATTCATTAAGACAAGTAAAATATGCATGTAAATGGAGAGACAGATATGTATGTGGAGATTTCAAGCTATGCTCTTCTTGCAAAGAGTGTAATCTTGGCTTTTGAAGCTAAAATAATGTGTTAATGCTCAGAGGAGGGAAATCAAAATGAACTTTGCTATCTAGCTCTGATATTAGATGGGACATTTACTGTTTGAGCTCTGCATTTTTTTGTAACTTACTTTGCTGATGCTTCCTTTTGTCTTTCAAACAAACTCATATTTGCAAACAGAAATACTGCTTTGTTTGTTTGTTTGTTTGAGGTTTTTTTAATTATTCTTAAATTATATTAACATAAACACAAAGTTGATTTTGACTCCAACTTCAAATGGCCTCATGGATGGGAAGTATTTATCTAATGACATATATTGGGTGTAAATTGTAGGCTTCTAAGCCTAAAAGCTAATGATTTAATGATAATTTATACACAAATGAGAATCCTCTGTGGTAAGTTTTGTTCTTCTGTTGTAAATCTTAGGTTGCATATCAAGGTGATCCAGAAGGTGCCCTTATTCAGTTTGCCACACATGAGGAAGCAAAGAAAGCTATATCAAGTACAGAAGCAGTATTAAATAATCGTTTTATTAAGGTTTATTGGCATCGAGAAGGCAGCGCACCACAAATCCAGACTACCAACCAGAAGGTAGAGGATCTCAGCCTCTTCTTGCATATTATGTAAAATAGAATCTTCAGAACGTTTTTAAGAGAATGTTTATATCAACTAAATCCTTTTGAAATAATGACTACTCCATGTAATTAATTTCCAAAAGTCACTCTTCAGTTGTAAATTCTTTGATCTCATATATAACGCTCAGCCATTGATTAGCAAAAGACCTAAGGTATTTAAAGAAAGCCCATCAGTGACTTACGGTGTGTGCCACTCAGTTAGCATCTCAAACAAGATTTGATGCAGCTCTCTGCTGAATAACATATATTTTGCTTTAAGTAGTATGGTTTTTTTAATTTCTTCTGGTGATCATACAAAGGGAGCAGAATTATATTTCTTTCTATGAAAGAGCATCTCCATTTTCTTACAAGAGGTTTTGGTCTCCCCTTTCACCTTTCCCCTTTCCCTCCCCTCCCCTCCCCTTTACAAAGGAGCAGAAGATTTTGTTTTACACAGAGGCACCTATGTGTATACACAAGAATACACACGTAGATCTAAGGACTTGCAAACAAACAACAGTGCAAGAGGAGAACTGCATTACAGAGACTAATTTTCTAGGAAGGGTTCAGGGACATTTTTAAGTAGGGAGGTAGTTGCTGATCTCTGTGATATCCAGGGACAGAATGTCTGGGAATGGATTGGAGGTATATCACAGAAGGTCTGGACTGGACATGAAGCATTTCTTAACTGAGAGAGTGGTCAGACAGTGAAACAGGTTTGCTAGAGAGGTGGCTGATGGCCCCAAGCCTGTCACTATTTAAGAGGTATTTGAACAGTATCCTTAGTAATGTGCTTTAACTTCTGGTCAGCCCTGAAGTGATCAGGCAGTTGGACTAGATGATTGCTGCAGGTCCCTTACAACTGAAGTACTCTAATCTACATTTTTTTTGAATTGCAGAAGAACGCCTTTTAGAAGTTGTCATGTTTGTAGCAGCACTGGCAACATTAAAAAAATGAACCAGCAATTACTGTTGTGAGGGGTAGATTTGTAACCTGTGTCAAGTGAAATCAGACTTGTCAGCAGTACAGTAGTGGCTGTGCTCAAGCAGAAGAGGAACCTTGGGTTCTCCCTGGCTCTGTGGGTTGTTGAGTAGAGTCTTCTCAGTTAGTGTCTGGTATAGCAATTCCTTGAAAATACTTGTGTATCCTGCTCTATAGGATTTGCCATCAGTGTGGAAAAGCGCATTCTGCACTTCAAAAATACGAGACAGGCTCTGTAGAAGAAATGGTCACTTAATTATATATGCTGATATAATACATGAATGACTTGTTAAAGGATTGTTTCAATTGCTGCTAAGTTGAGAATTCCTTTCTCTTGATGCTGTATGTCATTGTCATTCAGAATCAGTGACCTGTTTTTCCATGGCGATCCTGCTGTACAGCATTTGGACAGTTTCCTTTCTCTCATTCTTTGTAAGAAATGCCCTAATTTTTATCTTCAAAAATTCTGTTTTAATGACATCTATCTCACTATCTTCCCTGTTATTATCCTTTAGATTTTATTGATATAATTAATGCTTTGTCTAAAGCAGTGCTGCTCAAAAAGGTTTTTATTTTCTAAGCTTGATTTTCATCTCAGCCAGAAGAGGGCAGTGGAGTATGTAATTTGCATTCCCTCTTACTCAAAGGATAGCTTGGACTCTGCTATCAGCTTATTTGCTGATGATGCTATTCAGTAAATTTGAGTATTAATTCTATATTTCCAAACAAACATTTGATCTATATATTTGTTATTTTTAGTAGTCTCATAATTTTTAGTGGTGTTAACAGCTTCCAGTCACACCACCTTTAGGAAGTTAACTTTGCTGGCTTGAGAATGAATTCCCCTTAGTCCTGGGGACAGTATGAAATGTTCCTGTCTCACCAGGAGCAGCCATTCAGCACATGTCAGCAGACTGCATTTTGAAGTCTGTTATCATCAGGTACACAGTAGCAAGAAGAACTTCTAACAAGAAATTAAAATTTTAAGTGTGATGCTTCTATGTTCTTCTGTCCCAAGATATAACATCTAACAAATTGTTGAGTCAGTAAACAGGTATTGTTTTTTCATACCTCTTTCAGGAGCATGAATATTTACTTGTCTTTTAATTTAAATTAATATTTGGTATTATATCTATGAGTAGTATGGAAAATATATACTTCTTCATGTACTATAAATATTTGTATTTCTGTCAAGATTTCTGTTATGTTAATTAATTATGGGTTAATTAATTTCACCTGTGTTTGTAATGGCTTCCAAACAGATTTTATCTGTCAGGCACCAAAGACAGGCTTTTGAATTTTCTGCAGTGTAAATTCAGTTGACTTTTAAATTGTCCCTTCAGTAGTATCTGGTCCAGTACAATTGCTTAACCAATGCTATTTCATCAGCAGGATTACTTTGGGAAATACTTGCTGTAGAACTTCTGAGAGTGGTGAAGGTACTTGGGTCAACTATAATAAATCATCAAATAAAAGGCTTCTGCCAGGAAGCGGAAAATAATATGCTCTCCACATCTGAGTTTGATAAAACAGGAAGTTTTGGGCTTAAAAGGCAGCACAAAGAAATTTAGGTTAAATATTAAAAAAACATTTTCTGATGCCAAAGCATATACTGAAGTACTTTTGCCTAGAGAGGCGACAGGACCTGTTTCATTGGAAATCTGTAGGAACGAGATAGATAGATGCTGTCAGTAATGGCATAACTGACTTTGCCCTACAGTTGAGAAATGGATTAGGTGACCTTCTGAGAGCTATAAATATGACAATAAGCTTGCTTGGAAGCATATTTTTTGTCTTAACTGTTGAATGTTTTTGTCAAAGAAAAAAAAAAAGGAAATATGTTAGCTGTCAGGGTATATCCATGGTAGATTCAAAGATTATCTGCTCTCTTTTCTTTTTCTGCAGTTCTTTGACTGCATGTTTCCATATCCTTTTTTTTCCTATTTTGTCCAAGTTAAACACATAGGAGATAAAAAGTTAGAGTCTTTGCGATGCAAGTTTGTATAATGTCTTTTCATAACTAAATGGCTGATGCTGAAAGAGTTGTGAGAGGAATCAAAAACGTTCTTTATTATGTTTTACTTTGTTCTAACAGGTGGAATTTAAATTAGGCTGATAAATGTAATTAATAGAAATAAATCAGAGTTGTTTGGTCATTTCTGTGAGTTTCAAGTGCAGAATGGCTGTTATTGCCACTCGCGCTACACAAATATTTAGTATAACATGGTAAATCTCATGATGGTTGTTTAATCGGTGAAAAAGCCATTGACTGGTAGAAGGGAAGAAGCGTAAATGTAAATTCCATTGTTATTTCATTGTGTACTAATTGAGCTACACGTATAGCAGCCTTTTGTTGTTAATCTTGTGCTGTGCCTTTTGGGGGCTGGGGTGGTGTTGCAGGTGATCCAGCCCTTAGTGCAGCAGCCCACTTTGCCTGTCATGAAGCAGTCAGTGAAGGAACGGCTGGGCCCAGTACCTGCGAGTAATATTGAACCTGCAGAAGCACAGGGAGCCAACACAGAAGTCGCTCAGGTTTGTTCAGAAATTCAGTTGCCTGTTCTTTGTGAAATAGGTTCCGTAGTGTATGAATGTACCAGTTACTTTTATAGTGCAAGTACACATTTAGTACTTTGAAGTGCATCTGCTTACGTTGTAAGGGGTGTCTTCCTTTTAAAGTTTTCCTCAGTGCAATGATACTTGGCTTTTTTACCTGAGCATGGTACTTAATTTTTTAGTATCGTAGCTTTTTACATAATCTAAAAAGAAAAACGGAAAGGCCCTCTGCCTGTTTCACGATTGTTGTGTTATATTGCAGGTGTCAGATATGAAAATAAAGTGAGTCTCTATCCAAAGAGCTAAAAGCTGATTTTTTTTTAATGTATTTGTATTTTATCTGTTAAACACCTAAAACTATTAGAGAATGAAGCTCTGTACCTAGAAGAATTTTCAGAATTTGCACAAATAAAAGGAAGAATGTGACCACAGTACCAATGTGAATAATGAATTTGGTGTGTTACTGCCATTAGAAATAGTCTTTAGTTTTTTATTATTTTTGCAACATTTCACTGTTAGCATTTTGCCACCACTTTGGTTTTACTTCTGAAAAGGAATACCAGCACAGATCAGAACACATTCATAGTTTAAATTCAAACAACTTTCTGCATTTGATCCAGATGTAATCTGCAAATAGGAGACAATACAACACAGAACTGTAGTGTATTTAAAATGGCCTGTGCAGATAATCCTCTGCTAGCTAGCATGTCTCGGACTTCTTGCAAAAATTACGTAGGATAATCTTTGATTCCAAATTTGGCTTCTTATTTGTCTTACTCAATTATAGACATATATTAACTGCAAAATCAAATATCTAAAATAAACTCAGTTGTTCAAATATTTTTCTTGTACTGTTGCTCAAAAGTCTGTGGTTTTATTAGTTAAATATTTTTTCTAAATTTCTAATGCTTGTAGCACATGTTTGAACTATAATTTTGCTTTGTTTTCTTAGAATGTGACTAAATTATCTGTGAAGGATAGACTGGGTTTTGTGTCAAAGTCAGTTACTCCAACAACTGAAAAGGTAAGAAAATGTCTCATATTCTTCTCTCATATTTATTTTCAGTAGAATTAACTTTTTATTAAACCCCTTGTGTCAATATTGTTCCATAACTATGAATAAAATAATTTGGGAAGGATTAGTTTTAGGAAGCATAATAAATCAAAACTCAGCAGATGGCTAAATGATCGTAAGAAGGACAAAAGCTGCTATTTTGTGGATTTTGTTTTATCTATCAGGTTCCTTTTATTCAGTCATAAAAAGAACTTGGTATGTTCCATAACCCGGAGTTGTTTAGAAGTATACAGAAATAATTTTTAAAAATGAATAAATTTTGACATTACATATGACACTATAGAAGGCAGTTCTATAAAAATACTTCTGGACTTGTGTGACCCTTAAAAGGTGATTCTCTAAACATTCACCATTCAGTTTGGTTTTGCAATTTGCAGTACTTGTGAAAAGATAAAGGTGGAAATTAATCAGTGTAGAAAGGACAAAGAGAGGTAAGGTGGGAAAGGTGCATCTGACTTGTGGTTATGGGCTGTATATTTTGGCCAGTGGTTCCAATTTTCAGAATATAAAGTGGTTGATGTAAACTGTTTACGATAGTAGCAAAGTTTGTAATGCATGTTTCTAGATCTATTTAGCACTTCAGGGGACAGGCTTCTCCAGTGTTTTTAGCATTCATTTGAGAAAACTTGTAGTAGAAAGACAGCAAGTTTTACCCTGTAACACGATTCGTCTGTCTAGGTATATATCTTTTCTGCTGGGAGTTAGCTTGTCCTGAATTAAATGAAGCGTCCACTGTATTTCCCCACACACATCCCTTCCCACTCCTTTTCAGTATGGCAGTTGATGGAATTAGTGGCATCTAGCAGGTAAAATTCACTCTAGAGGTACCTAGCATAGAAGGGTAACATGCTTGAAGTTGATAATGTTAGTTGTAATAGTAGAGAATGTGTCTTTGATTCATTTCTAGCCATGTAGTCTGCCTAAATGCATTCATCAAGGCTTCTTGCCTATATTTAGTCATTAGTTTGGTTAGTTCCATTCCTGGTCCTCTAAATTAGTTGCAGATAAATACCTTGCTGTGTATTCTTGAACTACATTTTACATGCCTAATACGTGCTTACTTAAGGAATAGGAAGTCTGCTTCAGCTTGCAGCTTGAATGGAAGTACTTTTTTTTCCCCTCATTGTGTAAGAGTTGAGTTATCCTGAAACACTTTTCTACAAGGAGTAAATTTTATGCTAGAATGTTTTCCTGTTCTATTGTCTTATAGTAAAGATGTGATTTTGCAGAGCGGCTGGACTGATCACTGGATTTGTTGTGAAACAGCAGTTTCCTTTAGCATTTTTAGTAGGATTCCGAAACTTGATTTGACTTCTTTTTACCTACTGCTGCCTCTTTACAAGGAAATAACCTGCTTAGTTTGCAGTCATTGTATTTTATAACCATTGGAAATTAAATGATTGACATCTGTCAAAAAACAGAGGTGTCATGTCCTAGATGTTTTTTTGCGCCTGATGGAGTGCACGGTTTGACAAGAACATTGCAGTGAGAAAGGAGCTAGCTGTTCTTCCCAATGGGCAGGAGGAAGAAGTGATAAAACAGTCATTGTGAGACCTTGTGAGATCTGTATAGGGACTTGAGAATTTGTGGGCTTGTGAAGAGATTCATGCTATTCACACTGTTCCGTCTCTTGAACAGTATTAAGCTATTTAGAAGACCTTAGTGTTGCTTTTGACTTGTCTATGTTGGTGCTGTAGTGCCTCTCCTAACATCTCCTACATAAAAGTGATGAGGAGGTGTGGTTCACTCTGCCCTGAAGACACTTCAGGGTGAAAGGAATGTGTCAATATTTTTGTCTTTGCTTGATCCTCTGTTTGTCTTGTAGCCTGTCCTAAAGCTACTTTGTAGTAGAAAGTGTATGATTGGGATATGCATACTTTATGTTCTTTAATAGCTTTAGAAAAAATCCTTCATCTTTGTAATGGCCTGCTTAGAGCATTTTGTACCACCTTCTATAGTACCCCATAACATGTGTTGATTTCTTTTTGCTCTTGTTTTCTATGCACTGCATACTCTTGAAAACACTTTACTCTGAGAGGAAATAGTATAAATATCACACTGAAGTTCAAAGGGTTTATATGAACCTTTCCTGTTGTAAATTCTTCTAATCTCTTGGTCTTTTCTGTCTCTCTGTTTCTTGTCTCTTTTTTTTTTTTTATTCCTGCTGTTGGTGGGCATTTTGTCTGTTTTATGGAGTGCATGATGGCCAGTAGAATGTGCATGCATCTTTTAATTTTCCACATAGATATAAAGTGTTTTTAAAGTCTTGGAAATCATACCAAATGCATAATTTCTTCTATTTGCTAACAAGGTGGACAAGATCATGCCTATATTATTTCTAGAACTTAGCTGTGGATTTTTCAATATTAGCATGCCCCAAAACACTCTTTAAGGAACTTGCTGAGAAAACAGAATAGTTAAAATCTTCAGGTGTTGTGGAGATGTGCATAGTATCTTCTAGAGAGATTGTAAAGCAGTCAACAGTGTTCTCAGTAAGTCATGGAGAAATTTCATACCTCATCACAAATGTAGGAAAGAGAGCAGAGAGATGTAAGAGTCTCTTCCTCTGCTGTGTGATATTGAAGACTTCCTTGTACTTGAGTTACTTCTTGCTGATTGTGCAAGCTCTACTTTGCACCAACTGCATATGAAAAGAAACTGTTGTAACTACATTGCACCTTAGGCTCTAGAATTATGTTGAACTTTTGCTTTGAAAATTCATGCGGCCATTAAATACTGTATTATACTTCAAAACACAAAAACAACAGTTACTCTTGCAAAAATCTCAGTCTTCTGTTTCCTTAAGTTATGCTCAAATACGTAAATATTTATGTATTTGAAACTTAGAAGTACGTATGAAATCTCAGTGGAGAGGATTTATAAGCTGATGTTGATAGCTTACATATCTGTGATGTTGCCTCTTCAGAAATTGTTTAACTTCAACAACTCCAAGTATAGTTGCTACACCAAATTTTTATATTCCGTATCATCAAAGGAGACAAAAGAAAAGACACTTATATATTTTTAAGCACTCATGTGGGTTTTTTAAAAGATTGAAATTCACTGGCAAAAAAATAAAATGATTTCCTCCTATAGGTTTTATCTACTTCTACTGGCTTGACAAAAACTGTGTACAACCCTGCTGCTTTGAAGGCAGCACAGAAATCTTTGCCTGTTGTTTCCACTTCCGTGCTAGACTCTAATGAAGCACAGAAGAAAAAACAGGTAAATTAAATACGCTTCTTTTTAAAATGGACCTAGGTTGGGAGCTTGTGACCTAGAGATAGAGCACTATGTATATTCATCTCAAGAACATAGATGAAACTTGTTGCAAGATTAAATTCACTGTAATGTTTTTTTTTTTTCCCCCATACACATTACAAGAAAATTCAGCATTGTTTTGTTATTTTTCAGTGTATGTTCAGGCAGTGTAAGCAGGTTTAAAACTGTAGAAATTCAAAATGTGAAACACTTTTTCCTGGAATCAGAATCTACACGTTGAGGTATGAATTGTCTATTGTGAGTGAAAGGGAGTATAGTATAGTCACTGTTCTTCTCAAACTGTTCTGGAACTGGCCTCTATTCTCTGTGTATTTGTATGTGTGACCAAAATTGTTTCTTTGAGAGAACTGCGAATTTTATGACTCTGCTTTTTGTTGTTTCCAAGCTATAGTTCTTCTGCGTCCACTTTTATTTTTACATAGTGCTAGGCTTTCTCTTTTTTATTTATGTTAGAAAGGAAATGCAAGAAAAATGTATTTGGCCTTAGTAGGTCAGTCCGTTACAGTTTAGCTTGCTTAGAATTTTTAAGAGAGCACAGCAAAGCTCCTGCTTTCAGGAGCTTTATTCCTATCATTTAGAGAAACTAAATACAGGACATTGTTGCCTTACTGTTTTTCAACCACAAATTATGAATACAATACTAAGTTATGTCCAAACATAAGTGTTGAAATCAGTGTAATTGTTTAACAAAGGTTTTGGTCAAATACTGCTAAATTTCTGTAATTTATGTCTAATGTAATTTGAACTAGCAGTTAATAGCTGCTCATGAGTTTTGCCATTGGTCCAGAATTTAAAGAAAGCAGTTCCGATTTTGAAATTTCATTTCATGTTTGTCCCCTAACACATGTTTTTTAGAATTAGAGCCTTTACCTTTCAAGTTAAGATGCTAAATGCCTGTAAAATGGTAAAAAATCTTGTAATAAAATCGTTGACTCATAACAGCTATAGAGGTTTTTTTGAGAGAAGACACTGAGGTTGTGCATAAGTGATTGGCTGTTTTTTTGTGTGATCTTATGCTTCTTCCTGCCTTCAGAGATTCCTTTACAATATGCTAGTACTTGTGGAAAAACATGATTTTGTGGAACTTCTTTTCCTCCTGTCTCCCAAGCCTTTTTTCACATTCAACCCCTTATTTTACCTTCTCTTTCCCTTCAGAAAAATGATTGCACACTGTATTGAAAAACTAACATTTCACGCAGCAGAATTTGTCAGTAATTGGGAAATACAGAAACTTCACTACTGTTTCTTTTTCTATGGCTGTTGTGCATTTAGTCTTTGTATAAGATATTCCACTTTCAGTTGATCCCAGCTGATCATCTTCTGCCTCTCCTCTACTGTTCCATTAAATATGTTGGCATCAAAGCTCTTAAGGGTTTTCTGCTGTCTAAGACTTTTGTATTTGAGAGCATGAAGCAGCTGCTTTCTTACAAGCACCATTAGTAGGTGCTGAGCACAGCAGGGCAGCATTTCCTGCTTTGCATTCGGAGTGCAGCATTGTCACATGCTGATCAGTTTCAGTTCATTTTGATTTGCCCATTCCCTGGTCCAGGTTCTGTTATTGGCAGATAGAGTAACTGTACTTGTTGCTTCCCAGTTAGAGCACTCAGATGCAAAAGATGTGCTTTTCTTTGGGTAACACTTCAAGTTTAGAAAATTGTCTGTTTTTTTTTTATTTGTAACAGTTCTGGAAACTGTGTTTTAATTGATGGGCTTGATTTACAGTTGCTTTCAAGATAATTGTGCTCACACAATTAAACACTTGCATGCTGTACCTCTTGAGGTAGTGTAATATGTTGCCTTTCAGCTTTCAGTGGAGATGTGTAAGGTGTTACTTTATATGTGAGCAGTGATACAGTCTTCCCAGCACAGATCTAACTAAAAAAGATAAGAAAGATACATTTAATTTAGTGATGCATTGCATTCCAAATCATAGTTGGAAATATCAGTACTTTGCATTTACTGTTACTAATTTTTTCCCTGTGTTACTGCTGTGTAGTTGCAAGGTATAGTATATTAGTCTGGCATTATGTTTCAAAGTCTAGAAACTTTCTGTAATCTTTTTATGCTTCTAGGAAGCATTGCGACTTCAACAAGATGTGAGGAAAAAGAAGCAAGAAATCCTGGAGAAGCACATTGAAACGCAGAAGGTAAAATAATAGCATTAAAGACAGTCACCAGTTCTGTTATAAAATCTCACTTGAGTGTAAATATTTCAGAATTTGTAAGAATGAACAAAAAAATGGCCTATAAAATAATCATTTTTTTAGAATGGCATTATCCTACTATTTTGAGACTATAGTTTTAATCTAACTTGTTCAGTTAGTTCACTTCAAAAAAATCCTACAAGTTTATGCAATTTATGTCCAATTTTAGTTGACATTCCCTAATTTGGGAGCAATATGCATATGTTTGGAGAAGGGAAAGCCTAAGTTCTGTTTGACAAGAGCAGGAGAGAATGATGTAGAAAATTAGGCATGACTGCACTTAGGCTTAGGAAGAGGAGAAAAGACAAAATGTCAAGTAAGTTGAATAAAATTTTAAAATAAAGTGTATTAAGCAGATCTGTCCAAATGCATTGGAAATATCAGATGTTCATTAGGAAACAAGTCAGAGATTCAGACAGAGATTTCAGTTTAATGCAACATGTTGAAAGTCCTTTGTATTGATTTGTAGATCACAGCAAAAGAAATGCAGTATTTGTTTTTTCCGTTAGTTATAATGACCACTGGAAAACAGATCTGTAGTAGTAGTTGCTGAGTAAAAAGACTTTTTTTTCTGAACTGGACAGATGCTGATTTCAAAGCTGGAGAAGAATAAAGCCATGAAGTCAGAAGACAAAGCAGAAATCATGAAAACACTGGAAATTTTGACCAATAGCATTACCAAGTTAAAGGATGAATTAAAAGGTGTATCACCAGGAGGAGGGACTCCTTTAAAAAGCATGAAAACTAAAACTCAGGTACTCAAGTTTTGATCAGCTTTTTAATAGATGAATTCACATGTATGTTTCGGAACAATAAAAATAAGTAGTCACATCAGGAGTATTTAAAATCTTCAGTGGTTTAGTTTTTAAGTCCTCTTTGAAGTGAGATTCGTTTTGCCTTCTTATCAGAGGAATATAGTTAATTTTAAAACTATGCTGTTCTGTAAAAGCTGTATCTGCTGTTACACAGATACTGCATCATCTAGAAGATTAAAAACAACAGATCAAAAGTCTTATGATTCTTTCTTTTACTTTGTCCAGTGCTTTGCATGTAGTCTATTGCTTTCTTAAATTTTTAATAGAAATTATGAAAATAGTATTTCTTATACAAAAACATTATAGGTAGGCAGTGCAAGTATCTTTTGGTCAGGCTTAATACACAAAACAAACTGTACTGGTATGTAATTTCCTGTGACTGTTTGTGTCAGGGAAATTNATTAACCTTATAAGATTGAAGATTATACTGGTCAGTTTTCCTTTGATCTAGATGCCCATATTTGGATTTTACCTGTGAGAAGCATTTTTTTTCTCTGCAACCATTCTTACTGATACATGGCTGTTACCAGTTTCTCAGTGCCTAAAGATGCAGTTACATTACCTTTTTAAAATGCAATATTTTGCTTTTTATAGATATATTTGTTCCTAAACAGATCACAGCCTTGAAAAGAAATACCAAAAAGAAATAATGAAATTATTTCTGTGTACTCAACTATAGCTTCTTATATAGTTTGTCAGGAAGAAGTTGAGCAACATGTATTTATCCTGAAAATGGACATAGATTGCTGGGGTGGTCAGACAATAGAAGAGGTTGCTGAGAGAGGTGGTGGAGTCACCATCCCTGTGGTGTTTGAGCTGCTTCAGGTGTCTGGGTCAGGTGCTGGCTGGTGGTTTACGGATTGGAGTGGTAGTGCTGGGTTGACAATTGGACTTGATGATCTTAAAGATCTCTTCCAACCTTGATGATTCTATGATTCTTGCTCTAGGCTTTTCCAGTCTCAGGATATGGGATGAAGGCAAGTCTTTACAGTAAGGACTGAGAAGTAGGAAGTGTTGATTACCTCCAATGTTCTCATCTCCTTTGTTGCCAGATCCTCTTTAATGTTCAGCAGTCAGACCACATTTTTCACAGCATAGTATTCCTCTTGCTGCTGATTGATGTGTTGAATTCCTTCTTCTTTCTCACCCCCATTGCCAGATTCAAAGCCCTTGGTGGGCTTCAGTTTTCCAGACCAGTACCTGTATTCTCAGACAATTTCACTGTGTTCCTTTTGTGCTCTACCTCTTATACACCTTGGTTTTGGATATAAGTTTTGTTTGAGTCATCATGTTCATCCAGGCAAACATCCAGCCAACTTTATTTCCTGCATCTTTGAGAAGTTGGAGGATGCAATTCTTGGAAATCATCCTTCCTTTCCAGCAATTACCCAGACCCATAGTATTCAAATGGGAGGCTTTTTCCAGCTGTTTGAATAAACCTCATCTACTTTTACATGACTAGGTAGTGCTTAGAACACTCTCTGCAATATCGCCTGTGTAGGTCTGCCATCAGTCCTGACTCAATCTTTCAGCTGGCTCGTCATCTGTCCCCAGGCAGAACTCTGTGTGTTCATACTGCAGACTCCTACTCCTTGCTATCCTGGCTTATCCTTCCTTAAGAGACTGTCTGTCCACTGTACTACTCCACTGTCTGTTTCTTTGTGATGTTTCTTTAGTCCCAGGGAGGTTGTAGTCCTGTAACTGCACACAGACAACTAATGCCTTCTCTTTGTTTCACTAATTTTGTGTATTAGTGTACAGGCTCTTTAGAGAGGCACTGATTTCCCAGAAAAGGAAGGAGATCTTGCCCCTTTGATGCTATTGTGTAGGCCCTCCCTCATTTGTGTGATTGCTAAGTTTATGTTTAAGATGGTTCTTCAACCCAGTTTTCTTAATCTGGAGATCACTTCAGCCCACAGCACCCTTTGCTTGGTAACATGATCCACCACTTCCTTGTTGTGGTAGTTGTTTTTACTAAGTGAATCAATATAGTAATGTTGAAGTTTAAATGAAGTTTTTGAGCTGTTTTTCCATTTCCTTTCTGATATGGAAAATGGAGAAACATTTTAAGTAAAGCCACTTCATAGTGGACAAAGTATGCATTATCTGTGTGCAGTTTTCTTAACATTTGAAATGGCTAAAACAATCAGCCCCATCTGACTTTTGTAGAAGTGAGGATTTTACAGAGCCTTTGGTTAAAATTTGCAACTTTGACAGTTTTCCGAAAAACTTTGATCTTGGTTCTCTTGCATTTTTTAAGTGATTAAGACCTTGTACAGCTCTGAAGAAGACCCTGAAGATATGGAAGATGAGGCCCACATGACTGTGCCATTATCTTTACCCATTTTTGCTTTTTCCAGTTTGTTCAGATTACAAAAGGCTCTTCCCCGTTAAGTGAGAAACCTTTGCTGCCTCTTGGTGTGTCCTGAAGGAGGTATTTTCTTCTTCAGATTTGCCACATCTCTGTAACAGAGAAGTTGTCATTAAGAGCACTAATAATAAACTCAAAAGTCTTCATTACACCAGTGTCACTGGCTGTTCTGTGAGTGCTGACTGCTGGTCATCATTAAATTTCAGAAGTGCTTCTTTCGTCATGTCATTGATGTATTGCAACACAGCGGGATTTGCGAGAAACAGATTCCAATTTTGAAAATTTAGAAAACCATTATACAAGAGATAATGGATTATTTTCATCTGGCTGCAGTAGATAATCAGAAAATGGGACTGAATAGACTTGAGGTTGAGGTTTCGAGTTGAATAATCCTTTTTTGTTTTTTCTTTTAAGATTCCAGGAAAAAAAAAATCACCTTTCTTTATCAGTGGTGATACTTGGTTTCCAGCTGTCAGAAGCACAAAACCTTAATCTCTTGACATTCAGCCTTTGCAAACATTCCATGCTGTTGTTTTGAGTTAACACATGTAAACTGTTTCACAATCCTCTATAGTTTTTTTTTTTTTATAGTTAGCCTGCATTTATGATGTCACTGAAATGTTTGGGTCCTCTTTCTTCCATTAAAAAAAAAAGACAGAAAAGTTTCACTTTGAATCAGAACTTCAGATTAAGTTTTCATGGTTACATAAATCTTTCCCTGCACCTCAGTGATTGCAGTAAACATGTCCTAGTTGGGGCTCAGAGATACCTTTCTGGTTTATATATGTTTTTTGAACTTTAATAATTTTCGTAAAGATACTGTGTCCTGGAAGGTATCTTTGACTGCATCAGAGATCAGTCTTTTGTTAGCGAAAGTCTTGTTACTTTCTGTGTTTTTTCACTGGGTTCTGAGCAGAGCTACCATATGTGCATTTGCATTAGGATGTTACAATAAACTTAGATGCTTTTTCTCAGTACTGATCATAGACTTTTTATTCATTCATAGCTGTTCTGCTTTTCTTTTTTTTTTTTTAATTTGTCTCATCACCATAACGATATAATCTTGAATTTTTATTGTATGTATCATTAGAAAAAATTCTGTTAGCTTTGGCTTTGCTTGGTAGTCTAAAAGGTTTGCCATCACAAAGCTCAGATGGAAGTTTTATCTTGCCACAAAGGCTCCTAAGCTTGTGCTTGGTTTGTTTTCGAAGGTGGAAACCCAGTGTGATAAACAGTACACTTGCAAAGCTACAGCTTCTTATTGAACAGTTGTTTTCTTAGTAGAGAATGTCAACTATTAAACTAATAATTTACCATAACAATTTCTTAGATGCAGAAGGAGTTACTAGATACTGAACTGGATTTATACAAGAAGATGCAAGCCGGGGAGGAAGTTACTGAATTAAGACGAAAATATACAGAACTGCAGCTGGAAGTATGTTCGTGTCTTTTGTAGCATTTAACTTTTAATCAAATATTTTCTTTTAGGTTTATCAGCTTGTGTATTGTGTCATGAACTATTTTATCCAGAGTACAGAATTAAGTTGCATGTAGATGAAAACATTCAGCAATAATCTTTTAAAAAAGCACTTTCTCTACTGCAGTGGAATTCATAAATAGTATTGTCTTTAATTACAACTGCTAATCTGTTTAAATTCTGTAACTCTTTAGATGACGTGATATTGTATAGATTTATGAAAGTAATGCTTTCTTGAGAATGTGGAGTGTTTTTAAATTGTTGCCTGAAGGTCGTTTTGTGTTTGACACAGAAAAGTTCAGAAACACTGCCTAATCTTTTGTTCTTAAGTGTTAGCATGCTTTTAATAAGATTTATCAAAAAGCCTGAAGTGCCAGAAGGTGCAAGAAGTAATATTATTACATGTTGGTTTCAAGAGGAGAGCTTAACAGAAGCTGTTAGAGTGTTTCAAGAAATATTCAATGTGTAGAAACACAGTTTTTTCTTCAAGTACTTGCTTAGAAAAAAATTGAGATGGCTGTACAAAATTCTTCATGTGTGTGTCTAATTCTGAGAAATTATGAATGCTGTGGGTGTTATTCTGTGTTATATTGCACTTTCTTGCCTGTATGATTGTGTAATATCTACTTTAATCACTTGATAATCTCTTTTCACTATTAAGCAGGGCTGCTGTGTCGCTTAAATCGGTCTTGTCTTAATGACGTTTGGTCCTGTCTTATGTATTACATTCATTGCATATGAATACAGTGCACATACCTGTGGCAAAGTTGCATTAGAACCTTACTTTAAGGCTAAGTTGTTTTGCAGCTTTGGTAATTGTAAAAACAGTTTTGCTAATAAATCAACTAAATAGAGATGACACAAAAGCTTATGGTAACAATATATTTTCTGATGGTGGGTAATACTATATAAGTGTACTGAAAACTTGTTTATAAATTCTACATCTCAGAAAATATGTGAATTAAATGACATATAAAATGGGAGAAGGTACACATTCAAGATAAAGTTACATCATAGCTGCGTACACTAATCCTACTCCATCTCTCATTGAGTATGTTTGTATTTTGAATTAGGTAAAAAAAGTTTTTCAGGACAGTAATATTTAAATGAATTTTCTGAAGCCTTTAGCAAATGCCAGCAGAAGTACTGATGGAGAAAAACAGTGTCATCAGTGATGTACGCTTACATGTTTCAGGGAACAGCATGAAATATATCCCTTGTACAAATTACAAGAGGGGTATATATTTTTTCCCTCGATGTTTGTTCTATTCTTCAGTATTCTTAAAAATTCTTTTAAAAACTTCTGTCCACACATTGTGTTTGTGACTTTGACTCCCACAATATTTAAATGTGTTTCTTTGACTCACAACCTGTTTTTCTATTCCAGGTGACCCTGACTTTACTGAAAGAAAATCCAAATAGTTTACAGCTTGTTTGTTGAATCACCATGCCCCAAATTACTCATTTAAACATTTTAAAATGTAAAAAAAAGCCCAAACAAACAAAAACTAAAAACCCCAAATCCCTCAGGATTCTGTTTATAAAAAATTAGAAAGCAAACTAGATATTATTGTAAAATTGTCTGAAAAATTTAATGGATAAAGCCATAAGAAAATGGTCTCCTCATAGGTGGTATCACTGACATGCATTAAAGTAGTGCCACTGCTGCATGAGTTTGTAAACTCTACAGGATTTTTTTAAAGCTTGGTGATTTCATTTAACATTTGATTCCCATCGCAGATGTGTTAGGGTTCAAAAAGTTGTTTTTTCTTGCTGGAAACTGAAACACTGAAAATTAGGTACTGGAACACTGACATTAGATACCTGAAAGCGGTCTTTCAAAACTTAAAGTGACTTTTGGAAATTATTTTTTAAATTACTGTCACTGGCGTCGGCCTTTTGATTGTTCTTGAGGAGCATATGCCAGTTCTATAGAAGGGATACACAGGTGCTGTGGGAATGGATATTTTTGAGTACCTAGAGCCAAGTGTTCAGTGAAAATTTTGTCCTGGGAGGCTCCCCTTAAAAGCCTTTGTTTCACATGTCACAATTCTGTGGCCAAAAGCTCTTAAGCTGTGATAATTCTGGTCAGACTAAAGGTCTTGTCTAAACTTCAGAGAGAAGTGGATAAAGTAAAGAGACTAAGTAAGTAGTTAGACACTGTATCAAGACATTTTGATTATGAAATTTCAGTTGTACAGCAGTTACTTTTTGCTATGAGGAGTTAATCTTCACAGATAAGGGCTCTTTTGATATCTGATTCTTGTTTCCTATTTCCATGCTATTATTAATCCGGTAAAAAATTAACCTTTCATTAATTTGCTTTTGAATGTTACTTAAATTATCACCTTCTGTTATTTTAAGATGTGCAAGCTGCTCTTGCTGGGTCTTTCTTAGGGATGTGTTTTTAGGACACACCAGAATGTGTTTGTTACTTCTATCTGAGTAGGTAGATTGTAAATTTTAACCTATCAACATGTCGTGTGTAACTGTCTTAGGCTGCCAAGCGAGGGATTCTCTCGTCAGTTCGCGGTAGAGGAGTCCACGCGAGAGGCCGGGGTGCGTCGCGCAGCAGAGGCAGAGGAATACGGGGCCGGGGCAGAGGCAGAGGAGTTCCTGTGCACGCAGTGGTGGATCATCGGCCCAGGGCGCTGGAAATCTCGGCGTTTACTGAAAGTGACAGAGAAGATCTGTTGCCTCATTTTGCGGTATGTCACTGTCACACTTCTTTTTTCCCGCTGGATAACGTCCTTCTGTTGAGCGACTTGTTTCCTCCTGATTGGTTCATCTGGAAATGCTATGTAGGAATGAATCTTTAGCATGACATGCAGAGGATGCATTAGGAAAAGGTAAAACAGGAAAAATACACTATTGCTTCAACTAGGTATAGCTGTAATCACATAGCATTTACAAAGCTATTTTTTTTTTCCTTACAAAAAAAATGGCTTGTAGTATTTATTTGCTCAGGACATATGTAAAGTTTTTACAGTTTTTCCGGTACTGAAAAATAACTAACTAACTTCTAACTGAAGGGATGATGAGAACAACGATTGATTTATTGCCAAATTTTCAGTACCTGAAGTTTGTTTGTCTGTGTTGAAGAATCTAAATGAGTGCTTAATATAAGTTTTCTTCAAACAATTTTAGTGCTTTTGCCCAGCTCTCTGAATTTACGAGTCAGAGTGAAAATTGTGCAATTTATATGTAGATCTTAAAACGGCATCCAAACATTTCTGTCCAGTCATGTTCTTAAGCTTAAGAAGTCAGATCTTTTTATATTTTTTTATTTTCAGTCTAAAAAAATTATAAATTTCCGAACATAATTTTGATGAAATTTTTCTTTGCAAATAAAATAGTAAAAAATCAACATAGATTTATACAGACACTTATCCTCTATTAAAAAGATTATAAAAATTTCTTTATTTTGTGGAATAAATGCTAAAAATGTCATGTGACTCTTCATATGTGCCACCTTCCCCTTTGTTTGGGGCTTTTTCCCCAGCATTTAATTGCTGTGGTCCTCTCTGGTGGGAGAAGTCCAGGAGCCAGTTAGTCCACTAAATTCTACTCCAGTCAGTGTACTTAATATTTCCTGTCACTCAGTCATGCAAGAGGCTTTAAAAAAATCAAACAAGAACCTGTCTCTCTTTTTATAGGAAACTTACTATCTTTAACAACACAAAATAATAATCAAAAAGGAACTTAGTAACATGAACAAATGCAATTCCATTTACAGTTTTAGTAGGATAACACTGAGGGAAAAAAAAATTGTTCAATTTTTCAGGTTGCAAGTTTGCTGTTCTAAACTTTGTCCGGATTCCATTGGAAATGCTCTGAGCTGTATTTCTGTTTCTGTAATATGATAACACAACCCTGTGCCCGTTAGCAGTGCAGTCCACTTGCACAGATGTGCTTTTTTATTGGTCTTCGCAGCTTACAGTGTTGGCAGCACCAAAGGTAGCAGTACCATCATGGCCGTTACAGGAATAGATAGGTCATGTTATTAAGATGCTGAAATATAGTTGAGTTTTCAACTTTTTCTATAGCTCCTGACACCAATAAATATTTCTGTGGAAAAGTTTGATGACAGGCTAATGCAATAATTTCAAGACCCCTTCTTTCTAATCAGAAGAGAAATACTGAAGCAGAACAGCCTAGTTCTATCATAGTTTTACTTCATACCTGTAGGAATTGGGAAAATCAGAGATGAGAGCACTTAGGTGTTTTAGAAATGCAAGTACAAGTAACTGTTCTTGGCTAGGACAAGTACTCTGGCATTAAGACTGTGAAATACACAGTATTCTAATTTTCTACTCTTTTTTTTGCTTTAGGACTGCATTTTTAGAGGTGGGATAACTATTTTACTAAACTTTTTTTGTTGTTGTTTATTTATCAAAAGCAATATGGTGAAATTGAAGATTGCCAGATAGATGACTCTTCTCTCCATGCGGTGATTACTTTTAAAACAAGAGCAGAAGCTGAAGCTGTGAGTATAGTCTTCCTTGAAAATACATTGCAGCATTCATTCAAGTGCCTTCTATTTATGCTACACATCTGTATTTGATTAAATATAATACTGCTAGCTATTTTAAAACTATTGACACAAAAGTTTAAATTAAACAAAAATGTCAGAACTGTATAGTTCTGAAATACTTAGGAAATTGAATTTATAGCAAAGCAAAGTGCAGGATGTAAGAGAGAAATTAGGAGAAACACTTAGGAGTTGGTATTTAGATGTCTTGGTTTATCTTCATTTAATTGCCAGGTTTTTTCACTTGAAGACTTGGTACCCTCATAGTCTACCTGAAATTTCACTGACATCCTGCAGAGTCTACCTATATATTTACTTTGGGATCAGTTTGGTTTACCTTTGTCTGAAAACCCATGGTACTGTAAATGGGATTTGATCTGGTTCTTTTTTTCCCCCTTTTTAGCATCTTTTTTAGAAATGTGTGAAATTTCATAAGCGTGCAACTACAAAAGTAACTTTTAGAAACTAAAGTCCAGAGTTGACTTACATTATAATTCAGTCTCATTACATATGGACCGATAGAACTTAATGCATTTGGCTCAGCAGGACTCCTGCCTTTTCATGGTATAGGCATATAATATAGGTATATTATGTGATCCTGAACAAATTAATGAACATAGTTTTTCTGCAGATTACTTTTTTTCTTTAAAATCCTTGTGTCACTGTTGGGATGGAGAATTCCTGAAAATAGTAGGGACTACAGAAAGGAAGGATTCATATTAGTAGTATGGTTGTACGGGAAGTTTTCATTTTATGTTTATATTTGCTCAAATATTATCTTGTGGAATCTACCTGAAAACAGTTTTCATACCTGGCCAGACTATTCTCTTTTTCATCTTGAGATACCAGTGAGGTTATTGGCAGAAACAACTGCTATTTACAATGCAAATTAACTGCTGGCTACAATAGAGTATCATTTATGGTTAGATATTTTGATGTCCATGTGCCAAAGATGTTTTACAAAAACACAGAATTCTGTTTTGTTTGTGAAACTCTTAGCTGTAGCACTGATGAGCACTAACTGTATGGAGATAGTATTTATTCTGTAAAAAAAGAGGTACAGTTAGTGGTACATGGTGAATACTGACTGGAAAAACAGTATTGTACAGCTCTATTGAAGTAACACAGTTCAACGGTGAACAAAAGTTCTGTTAAAAGATAAAAGCTGCTGTAATTAGTATATTCATAAATAAATTGAATTAAAGTTGGGATTTTAGTTTTGGTGCATCCTGGTATTGGCTATTTTCTTTTGCACTTTTATATTCTTTGACATTGTAGTTTACAATGAGTTTACAATTTCTAAGAAATACTCCTATGTGTGGAGAGAAAGTTCTGCTTCCCTGAAAAGAAAAATCGGTTATGTAGAAGAATAATCTGGTTTTGTGTACTTCCAAATAAAGTCTTTACTTCTCCCAGATGGAGTATGATTCACTGCAAGCATCAGGATCAGTATTCATGATCAGTGTTTGAGATGTCCATATCCTAGTGTGCATTAAAACATTTGTCACCTTTGTGTTTGATTAGACTTTGTTTCTAATTTCACCTTCATTTTTAAAGGGAAGAGTTTATGAAAATTGGGTTCAATCAAATCTAGGAAAATGTGTATTTTCTTTAAGATATTCTTACATATTAAATACATTTCTATTGGAATGTTTGTGTTTATAACTAAAGCATTAATGCTGGCAATTTTAGAAGTTGCAGAAGTTAATCATTAAAAACATCTGTTGAGGAAAATTGTGAAGTAAATGCAGCTAATATTTTACCTTCTTAAATGAAAATAGGCCTAGGCTTTATGACCATATATGTTCTAGCCTAGAAGGAAGAGGAAGATTCCCTATAATAAAATGTTGCATTTTTATGTAGTAGTAATTTCTTCCAAAGATTACAAGTTATTTCTGGACCTAAATGTCACCTGTAAGTACTTTTAAAAATTCCAGTTGTGTGACATTGTGATGAGACCATGGACAAAAAGCTCCTGAGCTGCATTTTAATAAGCATAGAATCTTTTAAATTTATCATAAATTTATATGTACAGATTTAAAATTTATACCTGGGGACTTTAATATCACACAATTCATGTTCAGATGTCATTGAACATGTAATTGTTTCTACATTTCACATTATACTGTACTTTCAGATTGTACTATAAATCTTTTGTGACCATGACAGTTATTTTGGAATGTTGCTAACACTGATTTATGCTCATTCATGTTACTTTAATTTGAACATACTATTTCCAAAGCAGCCACTTAATGTAGCTGGTACTTAGAAAGACATGAATATCCCATAAGTTAAAAATTTTTACATTTCAATTACAACGGCTTTACAGGAAGTGGAACATTTTCCAGTAGATTAAATTGTAATCACAAAGGGCTTCTTTCAGTTGTTTGGTTTTTAAAAATATGTTAAATCATTTGTGGGATGTCTTACTTCTTCCAGTAAGTTATGCGTTAACAGTTTTGTGTCCATCTTTCAAAGGTGAGGAACCCAGCAAAATAATACTATAAAACAGGAAGGTGTTGGTTCAGTATGTTACCCACATGATGAAATGATTTATGGTTTTCCAGGCTTATTTTCTTCTGAATGTATTTTAATCATTTTCCTCAAAGGATGTATGAACTCCATGTGCAGTGAATTAAGTTGTTGCATTTAACCTAGCAACAATACTTCAGTATGAGCATATTATAACTTAGACTTTCTTTTGTAAAGTTATGTGTAACTAAGATAATTAAACTTGTTTTAGGCTGCAATTCATGGATCTCGTTTCAAAGGACAAGAGCTAAAATTGGCATGGAACAAACCTGTTGCTAGTATGTCAGCTGTTGAAACAGAAGAGGCTGAACCTGATGAAGAAGAAGTAAGCTTGCTTTTTCTTTATCCTTTATAATAATTTATCTTTTTTTAATATGAAATAATACCGCTTTAAAAAAAAAATCTGTGGATTCATACTTGTATTTTTTAAAACTTGCAGTTTTAATCTAACTCATATTTTGATGTCAGAAAGTAGCTTTCTGTATATTTCTTGGGGTTTAGGTTATTGAAAGTCTAGATACTTTGCTTTCCCTTGCAGAAATATTTCATTTCTTATATAACAAAAAACTTTAGAGGATATATCTAGAAAATGGAAGGCACAAGTTTGAACTTGCATGGGAGAGATTGAGGATTTTGTCCAAAACCTGGATTGGTGCCATCTGCTTTTGGCACTAATTTCTTAGAGGATCATGTTTCAGACTCTAATTTTCCTTCATAGATATGGCTTGGAGGACACAGGTGAAGGAATAATTCAGTCAGAAAATCGACTTCATTCAGGCATCCAAACATCATCCTTGCTGAGTGTTAGTCTTCATCATGGTCCTAGAGAGATACTAAAGCCTTGTCCAAATAATCCTAATTGGTTAATGTTTGAATAATGGGGCAATATGTATTGATGCAATCTAACTCATTACACTCAAAACACCTATGTTTGTGAATTCAGAAAAATAAATGCCTCCTGGGGATAAAATCAAGCAATCTTCTTTCAAATTTATTTGCTGTCAGTTAACTGTATCCACATAATTGGCATAGAAAAGTTGAAGTGCACCTTGACTTACTCGATTTGGAGCTCTGACCAAAACACTTAGCTGTTCATTGTTTTTTTCTGATTGCTATGTAATTAATTTGTTTTATAGCAGCTATTGTAAACACATGCAAAAGGTTTCCTTCATTATTCCATATTTATGCTGCCATGTTAATGCAGCTGAGTATTATGCTAGAGAACGTAGCAGGCTTAAGACTTGAATGAAACTGAGTTCTTTGTCTCAAAAACAAAAAA
Source organism: Bombycilla garrulus (assembly GCA_013400315.1). Taxonomy (NCBI): domain Eukaryota; kingdom Metazoa; phylum Chordata; class Aves; order Passeriformes; family Bombycillidae; genus Bombycilla; species Bombycilla garrulus. The sequence continues at coordinate 925,462 of VXBU01013855.1, read as the reverse complement.
AAGGGAGCTATGTCATTCAGCTGAGTGAGATTCTAATAATGGAACAGGGTTCCCAGTCCATTTATGAAAATAAGAGGGAAGTCTTTGGACTTAAGGGCTTTAGAAAATCCTTGGTGAATAGCCAGCTAATTATAAAAGCATCTGGTCTTCCTGGATGCCTTATGTTCTACACCTGAGTGCCTAACAAGAGTTGACTCTGCTGGGTCAACAACTGTTCTTTAGGAAGAGTATAAAATATGTAAGTAGAGATAAGCTTTCAATCATCAGGGGTTTGCAGTTCAAGGACCTTTTGAGTCAGAGGTATAGTGTCTTTGTCATTAAAAGGCCTTGACATGTGTTTATTGTATTAATTTATCTGGTTTCTTTGGAATCTGTGTAATGTCCTGTAACAGGGAATGCTACTGTTCAGCTATGTCTACCCCAAATAAGTATTGCTCTGTTGGATCTGCCACCTACATGTTCTCTCTTCATTTTAAGATACTTAATATACAAGGACAATGTCATACTTCCCCTCAGTTGTTTTCTCTCCTTATAGTTGTTCCCACATATGGAAGCATGGCTTTTTGATCATCTCTACTACCACTCAGTCTTGTGCTCTGTGGAGTTCTGCACTGCCCAGGACTCCTCTTTGACTGTTGCACTGAACATCAGGGAATACCAGGAAAGAATCTTAAGTCCTCAGAAAGCCTCTGTGTTTTAGTCAGGGTCAGACTACGCAGACATACATGGACCGACGGGTCAGGTGTCAACAGAGCTCCTTTTGAAACTGTGCTTTTTGTATGCAAGTGTAATGAAGGTAGTTTGTCCCTCTTGTGAAAGAACCTAATGGAAAGAGAGCAGGCTTAATTCTAGGCTTTCTTTAGCCTAGAGCCTTTTCTCTCTCAGAAGACTTTATATTTTTTCAAATTCATACCTCTTGCAGAATCTGGAAATACTGTAGCAAAAAACCTAGAATTCCTTAAATACAAAGAGTAAGCAAGAAAGAACGCAGCTGCTGTCTAACAGCTGGGCAGTTTTGCTAGGGAAAGACATACTGATGTTTTAGTCCTTTCTTTAGTTATGGCAGAGTTCCCTGTGTTAGGTGTGATCATCAAGAAATTTCCAAGATAGGATAGTTGATATACACCCCTGTGTCTATATGTAGATAAAAATTAAAGGAACTTACATTCAAAGGCTTTGAAGTCTGTCAGGTTACTGTGTTACTATTGAATGGAATTGAAAATATACTAATACAGTTCGTCTGAATTTCTCTAAATACCTGTCGCCCTGCCTCAGTCACTTAAATTTTTATATTGATTTTCAATCTTGATTAAGCTGTCAAAAAAAAAAATCCCAGAGACAACCTTTTGATACTGCGGAACAGGTAGATTAAGCTCTTAGATGAAAACAGACATAGATACTATGAACATGGAAAAAACCATTAGTTTTCAGTATAGCATATTAAGTTACACGGGAACATAGCAGCTTGGACATGAATGATATGCTGAAGAATCAAAAGAGCTGTTTAAAGATGAGGTGCATGGGTCATGGTCATCTTGAAGTCTATTGAAAAGAAAAATGTTTAATTTGCCATTTAGTAATATATGTATACAAGACATACACGTCCAGTATACTTTCTTGAAAGCATTAATTTTTACCTATTCACAACCAGATTTTTTTCTTTATGAAAGTGCAAGCTCCAGAGATTTGTATTTTGCCTTTTGATTTTTAACATTTTCTGATATAACAGTTACTGCATTTTTCTCTTGAAGTTTCAGGAGGAATCTCTGGTGGATGACTCACTGCTTCAAGATGATGATGAAGAGGAAGAGGAGAATGAATCTCGTTCATGGAGAAGATGATTCAACTGATCAGTGACAATGTTAGGGCTGCACCTGTGTTGCATTAGTATTACCTAATGTACTTCTGCATCTTTGTATTAAAAGGGGTTTTGTGATGAAGTTGGATTCAGATATAGATTAAAAAGCAGCTGGTCAGTTATACATTTTAAGAGATTGATGTTTGAGTTACATTTCAGTAAATGATTGCTAAAGACATCATACTAGGAACATATGCAATGTTTTTATTACATAGTTCTACAGAAAGTTACAGAATTCTTTGGGTTCTTTGTAATTTACTGAATTGGTCAAACACAAATGACCAAAAGTTGTTATAACATAGATAATTTTTGTTCTATTCCAGATACGGAATGAAAATTTGCATTTAAAATCTTTGTGAATGTTTTCAGAAATGAATAGATAACAGTACTAAACTGAAGTCTCTAAAGTTATGTATTCATAATATTGCATAGTAGTATGCTTAGGCTTTACTATGTACTAGCCTTTTGTTGGATTTGTGTACGTATTTTACCTATGGGTTTTAATGATAAAGTGTATGACTGCTTTGCATATAAGTCCTTATGACTTTAAGATGTTAAAAAAATAAAGAAATGGAATGGTCTTAAAAAAAAAAAAAGCAAAAAAAAAAAAAAAAAGCAAAAACAAAAAAAGCAAAGGAAATGGTCTTTCATGAAAAAAAAAAAAAAAAAAAAAAAAAAAAAAATAAAAAAAAAAAAAAGCAAATGAAATGTCCTTTCAAAATAAAAAAAAAAAAAAAAAAAAGAAAAGAGAAAAGACCATTCCAAATGGCAACCCCCACCCCCATGTTCACAAAAGGAGCTTGAATCACTATCACTTACACTAAAATAATACTGAATATATAAAATCAATCTCAATCGTGTTTTATCTACATTAACACATGCTGTACTCTGCATAAAAACTTTTGGGTGTTCTGAATTTAAGATGGTGTGAGTCAAATCTTAAACAGAATAATACTCCAACAATAAGAATTTTTTTCTATATTTCTGCACTGTGCAACTCTAGAAGAAAATTTGATGCCACGAAAATGTCATACAGTACCAAAATATAATTTAGAAAAATAAGTGAGGAGAGTCTGAATACTTAGTAGGTAATATTCTAAAAATTTGAGTACACAACTAGTACATTTTTTATATTCCTGTGTTTTTATGATTACATGTTGTCATTTCAAAAGTATCACTTGGAAAATCCTAGGTTCACACTTGCACATATTCACCATTCAAAAATACCTGAAATGTTAGTGATTTTCCACAGAAAATCTTACTGGCTCTTTCTAGCAGGTCTTTCTGGTATGTGAGGTCTGAAGTCACTTATTAGGACAGGGAACTGCCCACACCTTTGCAGTAAAGGACCTCTCAGAAAGACTTGTTTTTATTTCTGTTTAGTGGCATTTTACTGGTGGACTGGTTTCAAAAGGAAACCCATTTGTTAAGTATTAAAGTCTTGGGATTTGTTTTTTGTTCTGAAGGGAGTGGGTGGGGTGTTGTTTTGATTCAATATTTTCTCCCCCTTCCCCCAATTCATTCATTAATGAGTGCATCATAAAACCACCATCTTATTTATCAGATAGATGGATATGAGCCTATGCTGCCATACACTTAAGTGTTGGACTCAATAATCCTTGTGAGGCCCTTGCAACTTGGAATTTTCTGTGATTTGGTGATAGTATTTCAGTTAATAGGGTGTTTTCTTTAGTCCATGTTTTTGTCTTTTGCTGGAAAGAGGGAGAGAGCAGGTGTAAGTCATGTCCCTGTCCTTTTATTTTTTTTAAATTCCAAAGTAGGAATGGAGCAAATTAGAAGTAGTGGCATTCTAGAGAGAAGAGCTCCGGCTGTAGAATTTTTGTTTGTGCTTTTCAGTTATTTGAAGAGATTTTAAGAACTGGATCCTGGTTGGGGTTTGATATTTTTTGGGGTTTTTTTTCTTGAGCTTTTGGTTTGCCTTTTCCCCTCTGTCCTGATGTGTATGCATATCTTGTTGCAAAAAAACATGCACTTAAATTTTTGTACAGTCCTAGTTTCACATTGAAATGTCACAATTGACTGCCATGCTTGTTACACTAAGTTCTAAATTTTGCCATAAGGAATTGTATTTGGGAAACTGATTTCCTTTTACACTGAACTTCGGGCAAAATAAAGTATTTTAAGAACCTTTTTATCCAGTGCTCTGAATGAGCTGTTCTAATTCACTGAATTAAGTACAAGCTTTCCTACTTTTTTTATTTAATTTAGTACATTTGAAGGGTGCCAAATTGAGAGTCCATGAGGTGGAGATTTTTTGTGTGTTGTCTTACAGAAGAGGTGCAGCACAGGAGAGCACTGTCCATGCTCCATAAAGTGTGCGGCGTGCTTTGCTTCTCAAACCTGCCTTTTCTCTACAGTCACTCAACACAAGCCAACAGCAGCTGTAGGTGTGTTTTTTACATGGATGCTTCTTACAAATAATCTGAAATTGCTGTTTCCTATAATTTGAAAACTTGTGTTCCAAGTTAGCCTGCTTGTTTTGAATACAGCCTGCTAATGCATCCATCCAAGATTCATTTCATTCAAACTTTGCACCCTGTTCTACTGGTAAGGAGGGGAAACCTTTTAAAATTCTTTTTGTTGCCTTCCTTCTGCAAACTTCCGACTGGTGTGTATTTTGTTCCCTGTTGTTACCTTGTGACATTCTGAATAGTTGAAAAACACCCGGATCAGAAGGCTTGGTTTATTCTCACTTTAAAGCCAACCCCAGTCAAAGCCAATCTGTGGTTGTATGTCATTCAACACAAGAAAGCAGTGTTCTAGTTGCAGTCTCAATGGGTTCTATACAGATTTCTGTCATCAAATTTTCTTCATTTGATTTCTTGTTGGCTTGCTCTATCTTCCTTGTCTAGCTCTGCTCTCCACTCCATCTTTTTGCTACTACCTTAGCCACCACTTGTCACTTCAGTTCAGTCAGACCCGTATTAGCATAGTTTACAGTGAGATCTTTTGTCACCTGGAGCAGCATCGTTTTTTCAATCAACAGACCAAACATCCTGCTGGCTTGGTTGTCCTCAAGACAGCTTTTCAGAATTTCCATGGAATAAAAGGTAACATTTAAGAAGGTATATTATTTTCCACTTGGATGCTTAAAGGGCTTGAGTAGGATGTGAGTTGATATGCAGTTCAATGGCAATATTGTTTAAAACTACATTTGGTTGAACTATAAAACATTTGAAGTAAAGAGAATCAGTAATTCAGACTATATTACAATCTATACAACAGTAAATTAACAAGAATATCTCTTTGAAACAATGCTTATGGCCAGTACTATTCATATTTTTCTTCTCTTAAGATCAGTCATACACTGCAGTTGTACAGATGCACAAAGTAATATAAAGGGGTAGAGACTTCAATGAAACACCTCATTTACTCTAATTCAACTTTGATTTTTTTTTATGTTGAAACTAATGAAGATATAGTCAGATTTAATCCTATATTACTTATCTTTTATGGTAACTAGGACAGTAAGGAGAAAAATGAAACTAAAAGTTGAAAGAATTAAGATTAGAGCAACTGGAGCAAGTAATAGAAATTTAGGGGTTTCTGAAAAAGAAGGGAAATTTGAAAAAAATTTATTGTTCTTCACCATACTGTTCTGAGTGGAGCTGTATCTTACTGTATTGATGTTATAGCACTTGGTTGCTTTCAAATGCACTTATTAATTCAGCCAAAGTAAAAGTTCTTGATAAAGATAAAAGAAAAAAAGCTTCATTTTTCTCAAATGAACCAATGTAACTGTAATCTTATCCTTGGGGAAGATGAAACTTTAGTTTTTGTGAACTCAATGTAAAGTGGTCAATATAGACCTTTATAAATGCACTGGTGTGCTTGTTGTACAGGTACCTAAATATTGTAGTCTTATAATTATTTTTTATTTAAATATGCCTCTGCATGTTTTATTTGGAACCATGTTTATCCTCTTGAGGACATCAAAAATACTCGCAACAAAAATAGACTTCGGTAATTTCAATCCTTATTTGAATTCTCTTGAGATCTAATGGGAACTCTAATGAGAAGGATTTCAACAATATAACCCCTATACCACTCGTACCATTTATTTTTCCTATTAGGTAATTAAAATCCTTCTATATGTGTTAATGCTAAAACTTATCTGAATGGTTGTACTTTGTTCTTTGTTCGAATGAAGATTAACATTTTTTTTCTTCTTCTTGCAGTAAGCTTGTAATCCTGAGACCAGTTGATGTCCTTGAAAATCATCTCATCTGACCCTGTGGTATATTGTAGTAATTTTACTATTATAGTTTTAATTCTTGAATTCCAAGATCCTTTCTGCTTTGTTAGCAGAACAGACTAATTCAGTTTCTCACCTCTTTCTGCCAAAGACTGGAATACCATATTTAGCAAATCTGTCTGGTCTAGTTGAGGAACTGGATTTTAGTATTTACCTATCAGTAAGTGGAAGAAAAAAGTTTGAGACATATACTCTTCAAAATCCATTTTTCTGAAAAACGTCTGCAGTAGACCTGTTTGTTTCATTTTGACCTCTTGGATACGGAAAGGGTAGAATAGTCTTCTTAGTTTTTTACACTATTTTCTTTTTCTTCATTGCAGATGCACATGAATTTTTTGATAGTAATTTGATGGGTAAAAATTTTCTTTAAAAGATGAGATCTTTTAATATCATCTAGCATATACTATTTATTTGCAAAGAAAGGGGAGAAAAGTATTTGTGTCAGAGTTCCTCCTGACAAGCTGTGAAGATTATTGAAAATTAGAAATGGTGGTTACAGGCCCCAAAACTTCAACAGTGCAGATGTTTCTTTTCCCAGTTGCTGAAGAATGACTTCTGTTTCTTCAACGTAATGTTCTTTTAAATGCTAAAGGAAAAGAAACACCTGCTTCTCAAAAATGTTTTTGTGGTGGTCTGCAGCCAGACAGGATATGTCCCAGCTCTAAGGCATATGAACTCTTCTCTAAACAATAATTTGCTCTCTAGGGAAAGGGCAAAAGTTTCTTAGGTTTTAAAGGTCCTAATTTATTCTTTGTCTTGCACAAAATTTTGTGCAATAAAGACATTTGCGTCAAAGGAAAAAAAAAAAGACTTTACAAAAATGTGTGTTGATCTGTGCATGTGAAAATCTCTGTCCTTTTGCTAAAGTCAGGTGCATGTTGCTAATGCGTGTATAGTGTAGCTGAGATCTGCTGAAGCACAGAAATGCCTTTATGGTAAAACCCCTCATTTTTATAGAGCTTCCCAGTTCTGCAGAGATCTGCTGCATAACAGCCAAGAGAAGAGTCCTTTCCGTTAAAGTACCTTGTTTTAACACGAAGAAATTTTCTTCCTCTAATTTGTAAATTTATTCTTTCTCTGCTTAAGGAAAAAAAAACCAAAAAACAAAACAACAAAACAACAAAACCTCTTCTTATTTCATGTGTGGTTTTTTTTTATTTTTTTTTTTTCCTTCTCTCGAGATAAAGCCTTGTATTTTCTCTTTCGGCTGCTAGAGGGCACTGTGGCTACACAAGTGAAACACAAAAGCTGGGAAGTGCTCCCATTTTAACACTTTAGTGGTATTTTTCCTGTTTCAGTTCTCATGCTAATATTTGCATTTCTTGCAAAAACCTGTATACATTTCTACTATGTCAGCAGAAATTCTATTTGTGTGAACTGAAACAAAGTATCTCTCTGGATTTAGGTACCAATGATAAAACATGACTCCAGGTATTTAAATCTGAATAAAACAGAAAAATGTTTCTGTGTTGCTAGAGGCATGTGTCTGTTGCCTTTTCTACTCTGGGAGTTGAATTAGGTTTGATAGATTACATTTAAACTTATAGAAAACTTAGGGCAGCTTTATCCTGTTTGTCAAAGCTTTGTAAGAATTAATCTTTTAAACGTGTTTGTTCTCTGGAATAGGGAACGCTAAAACTTCTTGCTAGAAAGTGGAGTTGGACAGAAGCAGCACACAACATAGGGTTTTTGTACAAACTACAAAAGAAATCACCAGCCTAACATAGTTTGAATTTCACCACTGTAGCCGTTTATATTTGATTTATGGTAGACTCATCTTAAATACATCGAATAATTACTACTGTAGCTCCACCAACTGGTGCACCATAATTGCACAAAACAATGTTTTAGCTATGATTTGGAATAGTTGTACACCCATTGACTGTCTCTTGCTGGGTGCACCAGGAAGCTGCTGGTAGCTCATGCATTGGAACACTGCAGTGGAGCAGTTGGAACTCTGAGAGTGCAATGCCCATGCACACAAATCATATATTGGCCAGCACCAGGCAGGACATGTATGTGACTCATTCTGTATTGTTTCCTATTCCCTTTCAGTCATGAGTGCAATGTCAAAAAGTGCTGAGGCACCACAGGTTTCGTTACACTTCCCCAACTCACAAAATCAGCTATGTGCAAGTTATTATATGCTCTCCTTTTTTCTTGAAGGGGGCTGCTGTATCAGCACCTATGGATAAACATCACAGAATGCTGCAGGACTTCCAAGGAGCCAGTATCTTCGCATTCACCTAAAGATGGAAATCTTACTTACCAGAAGTGATCGTGAGGAGAGGAATTCTGGTTGTAAAAATTACTTGGTTTTATTTATCGTGATTATTTCTTTGCATTTAGGTCTAACAGATTACTGGCATTTATCCACTGCTGCTCTCATAGAGGTATTAGGTAATGTTTAAAATTATACATCCCCTGTGTGATATTTCTACCCATTCAATAGGAAATCAAAGAGTATTGTAATACAATTTTTAATTATATTTTCCCATCTACTTTCTCTGTGGTAATACTTTACCTTAGAAAACAGAGAAGAGTGTTTGGATACTGTTTATTTATTTGCACAGTTCTACAATCTTCAGCTTTTTCATTGGTGCTGTTTTCAAACTTGCCTATCAGTTGTACCATCTTCACATATTAGGCAAAAAAAAAAAAGGTTGTGTAAGGTTAAGTAGAATTAGAATTTTAATCAAGAAACACAAAAATAGAAATGTTCAGTAAGCAGCAAGTGAGCAGGTTTAGAAATCTTTCCTGCCAGCATAGAATTTTGTGTAGATGTTCAGAAAGGTGAACTTTCTATACCCAAGTAATTGAAATCTTGACCATCTTTCAAACAAGTTCTTACGCTGAAGGCAAATGTTACCTGCTCACACTTTAAAACTTTGCTTCCATGGATTGTCCTAGTAAGGAAATGGACCTGGGTATGGAATCATAACTGCTTATGTGTTTGAACACATTTTAAATGGGTTAATCTTTCTATAGAGAGATTAAAAATCTGATCTTGCTGCTACGTCCAAGAGTACATATTCAGTATCTGTGGGGTAATCTGCCTACTTTTAAAAATGTAAGTCAATAATTGGTCAATATTTGTTTCCAATCAAAGAAAGTTTGGACTTCCAATTCAATATTTGGACTCTGGTGGTCCTACAAGCTACTTCTGTTGGATTT
>VXBU01013855.1:903436-916065 GCA_013400315.1 Bombycilla garrulus | reverse complement strand
AGGGTTTTTTTCCCATTTTTTTTTTAAATTTCCAAATTTATCTGTGAGGGTATTCTGTTACTTAAAAATGTGAATTTAAAGAGCAAAAAGCAATAGCTGTAGCCTTTATAGTGGAATAAGCAAAGTGCTGGTCAGCAGACTTACTGCCTGACCTGAATTAAAAAATAAGTTTTCTATTATAAGTGATGCAAGGATATTAGAAGTAATGTAAGGCAGTACAACAGAATGATATAGAACACTTTTTGCTGTCGATATATAATGAAAAGTTAAGGAATATAAGTCATATTAGACCTCGTTAAGTTTCAATAGGTTAGTTCTCTCTGTATGTGCAATTTTGTACTGGTGAACTCCCACAATACTATTTGTATGTCTTCACTAAATTTATGTTCTGATAACTTAAATATTAAAATAATTTAAAATATATTATTTCTTCAGTTTCTGTGTTGAACTGTCTCCAAATGTCCTTTCAAGTGAATTTAAAGTAAGTACTATTTCTTTTCCATCCTTGTTTTCTGTAATCCTTTCTCTACTAAAAATACTAAAAAGTCTCTACTACTAAAAAGTCTTTGTTCTTTACTGGGTCTTCTCTGCAAATCTACTATGTATTGAATTTTTTAGAGACAGCTTACCAGGAAAACGCAAAATAAATAGAGAATAAGTTACAGAAATTCGAATCTGAAATAACTAAAAGATTAACCAGGAGAATTCAGTACACTACCATTTCTGAGATGGCAGTATATCTTGATACAATACTATCTGTAGATGAGCTTTTGTTAAACTTGTAATTTGAGTAGGTAATTACTAGTGTGTTAGTAGTCTAAGGCAAGATTGATGGCACCTTGATTGGCTGTAGCAGTTACTAAAGTTCACATTTTATGACCTCCTTAAAAATATTAATGTAGGAGCTTATGAATTACTCTCTGGAGTCACCCTGAATTAACAAATACTGAGCTAGTTTTTAGCATTTGAATCTTTCTGTGAAATAATTTTGGCCAACTGTTGAACTTTATAGTGTTTTTCAAGAATTCATTTTCTAGATAAAGCAGTATTAACTATTTGATGGTGATGGCCAGGACTAAGCTGTGAGAAATGTTCTCATAAATAGTCTTGTTCTATGACAGCATCAGAGAAGACCCTGACTGGTCACTCCTGCCCATCTTCTGTGCTTGACACAGCAGGTATTTGAGTGATAATGTAGTAGTTGAGGAACTGGGCTGTGCTTTAAAAATGGTATAGTACAAATGAATTATCTTCCTAATCTACCAGATGACTGAAATGTTACTGGTGGGGGATGCTGGGACAGGAGTGAGGAGGTAAGATCAGTAGACTTCTTCATCCCATAATTCTGTTTCAAGCCGTACTACATTCACTGAAAAAAGCCACACCACTGTGCTCTTCTGGTTACATATGTTTGGCTTCAACTCTTGGTTTGTCTCCTCTCTTCCTCTGATTTTCAGGAGCCAGAAAAAAACATTTAATAAAACCTTTAGTGAGCAGAGTGTGAAAAGTGAAGTGCTTCTACAGAGGATCAGAAGAGCAATTGAGAACAGAAGCCTTGCCCTTTGCACAGGACTCAGGACAAGCACAGAACATGTTATGCTTCAGCTGTGACCCACGAAATTGAAAGCTGCATGGCCCTGCATTTGAGCCGACTCTCTGGACCCATTTGTATTCTTAATAGCCTTAAAAACAGGGATTTTGTAGGATCTCTGACTCCTTTTGGCATATCCCCCCAGTGGTTTTGATGGGGAGGAAGTCAGTCTCTGATCAGTCAAGGATCACCTCCAAAAGAGGTGTGAGAAACTTGGAAAGATTTTTGTCTGACTTTTAGGACCTTCATTTAGCTTATTGTGAGTATGGTAGCTTTATGTCAAAGGCTATGTGACTCAGGTTAGTGCAGTGCTAATGCAGCAGCAGCAGGATTTCCTCCTCTACTCAACATTGTGCAGCAGAGCCACTGTGCTTGCACTTGCACTTCCTAGGAGAACTCGGCTTTGCCAGCTGGGTGAAGCAGCCCTGAGGCTAGGTTGAAGCAGGAAGAGATCATTTGCTCTAATGGATCTGTATAAAAAAGCTAAACCATTGGCAGGGAACAAAGGCAATTCTGACAGCATTTAGAGACCTTAGTCAGGGAACCCAGCAGGTGGGAAGAAAACAGAGTAAGTGATGTACCATGCACTGTAGGACTTGAAATTAGGTTAGATGGTAGAAAGGCTAGCTTTGTTTAAATTTCTTGGGTGTTGGTGAAATAAACTACCAATATTAAAATTCTAGAAGGAGGTGCTGAGGCAGATGGAAGCTGAGGTTTCAAGTTTTGGCCAAGCAATTGTTTATGTGCAGGTTTCCTTTCCTGCAATCTATCCTCTCTCTGCTGCACCTGTGGGTAGCCTAGTTTGTTTCAGACAAGTCAAATATTTGGGAAATACCGCTAAATCCAGAGAACAGGGCCAGGAAATACTGTTTCTGCCTAATACTTTCACAGAGGCTTCCATCTGGAACTTAAAGAACATCATCCAAGATACCTAGAAGTAAAGAGAAGCCTCACTTTAGTGATTACTTCTGCATGGCTTAGTGGTTGCAGATTTTAGTGTTCCTTGTCATGAGTCTCTGTGGAGTAAGTTTTGTCACCAGTCAGTTACTCTTTTGAAATACTGCTTTTCCAGTCAGTGTGTGTTTGTGTGTTAAAACCTGTTCATCCAGAAGTCAGGTAATGGAACTTTCCTGGTTTTTAAGCTTTTTAACCTGTTGCCTGAGGGAACAGATTAGGAACCAGTTACATGAGCAACTTAATGGGCAGATCGTAATATCAGATGTGAAATTGCATGATGTTGAGTTACTGTCATGGAACAAGAGAATCCTCATTATCATGGCTGCAAAGTAAGATTAAAGGTTCTGGTCTAAACTCTTGTGGTTACATTAACAGGAGCTGGCGTCAATTAAACCTTCAAAGTGGACACTTTTGCAGTGCAAAGAATTTCAGTACCTAACTGCTTTCAGATATCTCTCCAACTGCACAAAGAATGGTCTTGTCATGACCGTCTTTCTCTGAGCTGATTTGTAACTGTTCTGAACCCTAAAAGTGTTGGGAGCCTTCCCTAGTACTGTCTTGTCTGAGAGAGGTTGTGTATGCTTTGAAGTCTGCTTTCTGTATGTGAAAGGAAAGGTAGACTGTAATCTTTATTCTTTATCTGAGTCCAAAAATCACAATGAAAAGTACTTACCTACTTTTATCTCCATGGATCCACATGCTAATCTCTAAAATATCCCCAAATACCATATACACTGTTACTTGCAAAATAAAAATTAGCTTTTGAAGAACTCAGTATTTTGTTTGTTTTCCTCCAAATGTCTGAACAAAGATTGGTCTTCTCTAATCACTCTGTTTAGTATTGTTGTGGGTTATAGGAACAATGTATTAGGAACTCTCTGCGTGAATTTAAATGGTATTTTAGATTAATGTGGGTATCCTAGGACCTTCTGATTTTTTCTTCCACCCCAACAACCAAGTGAATGGTGAGAAAAGCTCATAAATGTACTTGCAACACCAACTTCTGCCTGTAGCAACTTGCCCGAAGATCTTCAAGGTGGTAGTCTGTGGTGGCTTCCAAATGCTGTGGTTTAGTTGCTGCATATCCAGCACTATCACATTTCAGCATGTCTTCATAGCTTTTGCTTTCAGCAGAACTCACTAGAGACATAGGTTATTTCAGTGTCTTGTTCCCCGTCGGAATGTTGGTACTCAGGCTCCTAGAATACATAAATACTAGTAAATTAAACATGGCTGGGACTGTTCTCTGTCACTGAGGCCAAGTCTCACACCCACTATTAGGCTTCAAAACAGGACAACCATATCCACATTCTCTGCTGGAAATGGTCTGTCTTAGGATAGTTGATCTGGGTCTCTGAGGTGCTGTGGCCTAACAGCATAGTAGTTGTGGAACCCACAATAGAGTTCCAGTGCCTATGATGTATGCTGGACCTGTTTGTTTTACTAATTCAAATGCGTCTGAGTTCCCGAGGTTAGTCCAATAGTAGGTAATACGATTTGTTTCCACTGGTGAGTGAAGGGGCCTTAAGGAAAATCTTTTCAAAAGCAGTGACAATTGTTAACAGTGTTCTGCAAGGAATCCATCCTCTCTAGAGAGAAATGTCACTAACTGAAAGAGGGAATAGCTACTAAAAAAAATAAAAACCCTGGTACTTTAGGTAATGGACAAATAAATGGAAAATAACCATTAAAATTTTGTAGACCATCATAACTATTGGATTTAATGAGAGGCATAAAATACATGGCGATCTTGTGAGATAGAGCTAGAAGAAGCCTTATTAAAGAAAATGAGTAGTAATCTTCAAGCTGAAATTCACGTAGGTGATTTTATTCAAACTTTCCTATCATTGGTAAGGTTTGGAGTCTCCTGAACAATCTCTGAGTATTACCAACAGTCTTGAAAATTAACCTAGCAATAATGTAGTGGTGTAGTCGAAGGGGCAACCTGCAATACTTCTCTGGTGTGCTTTCTTCTAGAATTTCAGTTTCCTGTAAACTGGCAGAGGGGGAGCTCTACACAGATAATTCATCCTTTAGCCCTTCATGTATAAGTATGCTTTTAGCACAATACATCACCTTAAGTATTATACCTTCTGCAGTAGGATAGAATTCTCTGACCTGATAATTTCTGCTGCCAAATTATTTGCAAGTATATTGTGAAAATATTTTCTGTGTCTGTGCATGTATGTCATCAGCCATGCTCCCATCTGTCAAAATAGATTGAATGATTTAATTGCCTAATCAGCTTTCCAGGTCTCCCATGTAAGCACAAAAACATCACAGTGAGTTGTAGAGTTACAAGGTTGGTGTATAAGCAATTATTAGAGATACCTATTAGACTTTTCCCAAGTTTCTTATTGTAGCAGGCAACAAGCATGTTGGATTTAGTTTAGATTATAAGTATGGTTATTTGCTAGCAGAAGCTGATGTTCTTCTGTCCTCTATTTTTACATTTGAGAATAAAATAGAATTTATATTCTGGGCATCATCTTGTGGAAGTTCTAAATCACTTCATGAGGCTTTCAGCCTAGGTTATGTCATTTATCCATCAGCGCTCAGTCCATTTAATCCAGACCTCTCAGCTGTACAGACCTAGCTCCTGTTGTGAGTGATCGGCCTGCTTGAGTGCTCCCAGCTTCTCCTGTCACATCACATTTGCATAAAAGAGGACGGATAACCAAATTTGAGCGCACAAATGAAAATGCTAAGCGCTGAACCTGTCACAGTTGTTGTTCAACTAATTGTGAAAAATTTGATTTGCTGGCTTTTCACTGTTTATCATGTGGACCCCCTTCTCAAATTTGCCTTGGCTTCTGCTTCTGTACATGTAGCTTTTAAACTCTCTACACAAGCAGCCCACCCTGGGGATTACTTACCTCTCCTACCAGCTTTTAATGTTGGCTCATCTACTTGACTAAATTAGGCCACCATGGCAAACAAACACATAATTAAAAACCTGGGAAAGACAACTGCAGTTGCACTTCTTAAATTGATTTTGCAGTCTATTACTAGTATATGCTTTTGCATTTTGCCATTTTTATCTTGTCCTTCTGTAAACCCAGTACATGTTTTTGCTTTTGATTGTATATAGGAGGGAGATATATTATTATAAAATGAAAGCTAATATTTTCTCCTGAAATGGAAATAGTGAATAAAACACATTCTTATTTCTGGGTGCTTTCTGACATTATTACAGAGGTGCTGTATTCATTTGAAATTAAAAATTTTAATGGCATTGAAAGATCATGGATGAAGTATTGTTCAAATTAATGTGATTTTTCAAAATTCTGGAGTTTGACTTTAATTTCCAGATGTACCTACAACTGCTGTTGTGTTTCTAATTCAGAATGTTTTCTCTTAGCTAAATGTTTCTTATGATTTATACCAAGAGATCACCAATTAAAACAGTTGAATATCATGTTGTTTTTGTGAGGGAAGTGGATGTTCAGCCAAACAGTTATCTATTAAAAAAATAGAATCATCTACAAATCCAAATCATTCATCCCTTTGGTATTGTCATTGGTTGGTTATACTTTGAATGCCCATAGTTGTCATCATTTAAGAAGGTGGATGATAACATGGGCATAGTGAATATAAATCTATCAAGCCCATTAAAGGCTTCTAAAAACAACTTGGTAAAAAAACCTGGTATTTAGATGTATAACAAAAATGTGTATTTTTGTAGGAGTTCTAAAATATCAAAATAATTGTTTTCAAATGAAAATTTATTCATCATCAGCAGCTGTGGCTGAAAAATTGCTGGAAAAAAATATTCTGCTTAAACTCCTTTTTAATTTCATTTTATTGTCTCTGTGAAGGGGTAAAAGTCCCTAAAGTGACTTTAGTGTCAAGCAAAGTTCACTGAAAACAGTTGTAGTTGTAGGACATAATCTGTTTTGTAAACTGATCAAGATATGTCTTAAAACCATAGGATATTTCCAGCTGTTTCTCTGGTATCTTGTACAAAAGAAAAAAAAAAAAAGAAAAAAAAAGGAAAACCAAAGAAAAACTAAACAATCACCCACCCCTCCATATTTTCTTTTCATTTATGTAACTTGTAACCTAAACTGACTTTAATCCAGGTTACCTGTAGTTAGGTGTCCTTTGTTTTAAATGGGTTTTCTCCCTTCACGATGTTTACTTCCTTGATGTGTTCATCAAAAGCTGTCACATTGTTGCAGCCTTCGTTCCCTAAGGCTAAATGGACTGAACTCTAAAAGGCCTTTGACAAAGCCTGATGTATTTAACTGCAGCAATATCAGACTGTAACATTCACAAATCAGTATGTTGGAGAACACTGTCCTTCTCATTTTTGAGACTGAATTCTACTGTAATTAAAAATGCACTTGGAGAAACAACTTGTGCTGTACTCTGCGCTCTTACATTTGGTTTGTGGTCACTAGCATACTATCAGTTTCTTTTTTCTCATCCTTCCTTCACATCATACTGCTTTATCTCCTCCCTTGTTAACAGCTTTTCAACGCTAACCTCCTTTCCTGCCCTCTTTCTCAACTTTGCCAGTGAATTACACTAAATATGTAAATCATATTTGCAAAATAAAATGTTTGGAAAGGGAGATACTGATGTTTGGAAGAGACTATTCATTAGCATATCAAGGCCAGAGCATCAAACTGAGAAGCAGCAAAAATTCAAGAAATTAAGTTAATTAACAAAAGACTTCATTCTGTACTTGAAAAACTGCAACTATTCTTCCAGCAGGTTTGATTCTGAAGCTCAATGGAGTAGCAGCTCCTGGTCCAGAAAAAAAAAAGATTGCTTGCAAATTTCGAGAATGTTGTTACATCTTATAAATTTCTCTGAGTAACCTTCAACAAGATGTTCCAGAGTGAATCTAATATTTCCTCCCAGTTTTTCCCATTTGCAAAATACATCCCAATAGCTGAAATATCCTGAGATATCATTGTGACCAAAGAGGCAGAAGATTTATCTACTCAAGGAAATAGGTTGTGTTTTGAAGATCAATTTTCTTCATATAAAGAAAAAAATAAAAATTTTGTTCTCACACCAGAACTAATGTTTTTTGCTAAACTGTTATCTCAATGATTTGATCTGAAAATCGCATAGATATGTTAAAACTGGTAGAACTGAATTAAGGATTTGGGCTTCTATGGCCTATCGGTCTTAGAAAAAACTATGCTTACAGATTTTTTCTCAGATTTTAACCAGAAAACAATACAAAATAATGTCCTGTTTTGTTTCTTACTTAACTTCTTGAAGCATGGAAATTTTATTGTTAAATCCTGGAATTTTTGTATTAATTAAAAAAATAATCCTCATCCCTTGTTTTACCTCCTCTGCCTTTCTCTGAATTTAGTTATACATATTGTTATATTTATTCTGAGGTAGTATGAGAAACAGAGAATGGGAGGGAGCAAATTAAACAGCCAGGAAACAAAATGTCAGCTCTGAGGGTAAGTTTTACAGGCAAAATACCGGTGACAGTGGGGCTTAAAGGCAGTTTCTGAAAAGGGAAATTAGGTTCTGAACTTCCTTCATTAGCTTACTCTGTCTCCTAAGTAAATGGGAATATGCTGGTCTCCAAACTTGATTCTTGATGTAAATGTCTGATTTATAATTTCAGAAACTAATGTGCAGAATTTCTTTTAAGTTCTATATCCATAATTATCCATAAAATGTTTTGTTAGGCAAGTGAGAGAAATGTGAAAGAGTGAGGGAAATAAATGTATTTAAAATTTTGAACAAGTACTAGTGAAAAATGTTTTGCTGTGTTCCCTCAGCTGTAATAAAATATGCACTTCTCATTTATCCTTCTACTAGATATCTATTGATACTTGATTAAAAACAGTCTCCCCTGCTTCTGTAAGTACCTTCATATAATTCGTGGGGATTTTCTCATTTTTCCAGGTCTGCTTGGGTAAATAAAGATTTTTCCTTGGCTCAGTCTCTTAGGTTGGATGTTAGAATAAACAAACTTCCATTAACTTGCTTTTTGTTTTGCTTTAGATTGCAAGTATCTTCATCAGCATGTAAGAGAGACAACTGCTCCATCTTTCCCTATGTATTTTATTATGCAAGGATAACCTCCTTCCCATGAGCTTAGCTCTTGACTGTAGCTAAATGCAAAAGAGTAAGCGCACACAGGCATGATTAGCAGGTTACACATACACATCTCTGTGGTCTGGAGTACATACGAGGAAAGACATACATTAAATTGTCTGTTCTTTTTATATAAAAAAGTGAACTTATTTACCCAATGGGTAAAATGTGTGTTGACCTACCGCATTACAGCGTAAGCACGAACAAGGTTACTTTTTCCCTCTTTCTGCTAAATAATAAGGCAACTCATGCTGAGGGTGCACTTAAACTAGACCTATAACTCTTGGAAATTCATAGATCGTAAGGCCAAATGGGACCATTATGATCATCTTGCCTGACCTCCTCTATAGCACAAGCCATAGGGTTTCGACAACATAACAGTATTTGTAATTTCATATCCATTAGAGTGCTATTTATAGGATATATATTGTATTGAAATGGCAGAATTTTCATTGTTCCGAAATTCTGCTGGATAATTTTACTACTGTAGTGTTATCTACAGGGTTCTCTGTTGGTACGCATTAATAACAAAAAAAAAAGTCATACAAAATTTCAGGCAATTTGCTAAAAATATGACCTCATCCAATAAGCAAATTGCTTGTGACAACAGCTGCAAAACCATATATTTAATGTAAAAACAAAGTTGATAGAAAAGAATACAAATAATTTATTAATTGCCAAGTACTGTGGAATCTGAAGTCTAATTAAGAAAAGAAAAATTATGACTAACTGGTCCATTGCAGCTATTGGAGAATTTTAGCAAAAATAGTGAAAACTAAGCCTAAGTCTGTATAGTTTTCACAGGGCTTCTCTTGTCCTGTGCTGAAGATCCTTTTTCTTTGGATTGGTATCAAGAACTTTGGTGCATAATTTTCATGGAACCCATTCTGTAAAATGTCTATTACAAATGCAGTCTGATTTTAAATGGTGAGTAGGGCAGAAGTAGGCACCGGAGTGTTATACATGTAGAGCAAACTGAACTGAATTCCCTGCCTTGCTTTGTGAAACTATCATTATTAGCTCTCAGTTTCATTTCCTATCTATCTGAAAAATAAGAAAAATATTTTCTCCTTTTTCTATAGGAGCCAGTAATGCAATATACTACACTGAGCAGTCCTGGAGGTCCTCAGCAAACCAAACCAGCTTCATTGCTTCTATCTTTGAAACAGACAATAGGCCTTATTTTTAAAGATAAGAATCCAGATATCACCCAGACTTGTATTTGCTGTTTGGAAGAGAGTAATGAAAGAGCAATTAGCATTTCTACTGATCGTTGGTTAAAATTATTTAACCAATCTTTTAGCAAAGAGGCAAAGGCTTTCAAAGTAGTTATGTAATTTTGTTAAATGCTAAGAATGAT
Source organism: Bombycilla garrulus (assembly GCA_013400315.1). Lineage (NCBI taxonomy): Eukaryota > Metazoa > Chordata > Aves > Passeriformes > Bombycillidae > Bombycilla > Bombycilla garrulus. The sequence continues at coordinate 906,079 of VXBU01013855.1, read as the reverse complement.
GAGATAAAACAGCTTGAATGTTATGGGTCAAAGGAGTTTGTGTGTAATGAAGGATTTTAAACGTTATCTTCTAGCAAAGCCTATGCCATTCAGTTCAGTCCCTTGTGCTCCCAGTCTTCTCTAAAATTATACAAATTTAAAGGCATACAAACAAGTATGCCTTAGAAAACCAAATGGATTACTAAATGCATCACTTAACAGAAACCTCCAGAAATTCAGTAAAATAATCAGTAAAATATTAGTAAAATAACCAGATCTTGTAAAATCTGAAATGCTTTGTTCATAGTCTCCTTGCTATGCAGGAGCTTTGAAAAACTCTTGTGACAAGTGCAGAAAGGCTGTGTCTCAAGGTTTGCATGTTGATCTATTCACTAGTAAATTCTCTGAAAACATAGATAATGACAACATTTAGCTAACAAAGGTTAGTTTAAAATTAATTTTAAAAGATATTTCAATGGAGGGAAAGAGAGAAGGGATGAAGAGACCAATTAACCAATTTTTCTTGGCCTTTCTCTCACACGCAGACACATTCTGTACAAACCCCCGTTTTGATGTATTATTTTAATTAATCCCAGTCTTTTGATTTCTACAAAAAAGAAGGTTAGCAAATGTAACAATGCTCGAGAGTTTCTTTATCGTAAAAGACACATAATTTCAAGCATTTAATAAGGTAGATTTATTCTGGGTAGTTTAGTTTGCACATTCACTCAAACAGCCCTCCCCAAAGACAACATTAAAAATGTGATTAGTTAGCTGCCATCAATAACACAAAATAGGAAAACACTCTCTGAAGGGACAGCTTTGTGGAGGGCACTGCACAGTGTGTAGTAAAAATATATGGCCTAATAAGTTTACATTTGCAGGCTCATTTGTTAAAACTCTTGAATTTCTAATTTGTGTCGGAAAGATAAATGGATGGGGCCTCAGTAAAGTGTGAGATTAATACTGATGGATGGGGATTCAGATTTTTGCTAGCCTCTTACTTCTGTACAACCCAGTAGGCAGTTTATGGGGAAAACCAAATGTAAATAAAAAAAGAGGACATTATTTACCTTGGTCAAGGCCAATTACCAGTTATATTGTTCTTTTCAACTTTATTGTTTGGATGTAAATTATCCTTATCTAATTATTGTTTAATGCATTTTGGTAATCAAGCCGTTACAAAGTGTAATTAGATGCTAAAAAGGACAGGCACCCCATGGTTACTTTGAAACACTGCAAATAGTCAAATGGTAGAAATGGCGGCCTCTGGGACCTTTCAGGGTGCAAAGTGGAAGAATAATAATAAAACATATTATATAATAAAAAAATTGCTTTATACCTGAATCAAAAGGCTCACATAAAATTAAAATGAGCTGAGGTTAATATGAATATAATAAAATAGGTGGGATCTGCGTATGCTGTACGCAGCTGATTTCAAGAGCTTTCCTTGCACATGCAGTGCCATCACTGCGCTGTGAAGAGACAGACACCAGAAGTGACAGTGGAATTTCCTCACCTGTCTGGCAGAAGATACCTCTGAACTTGGATGAATTTTTTCAGCACAGAGAAAGAAGTTCTTCTGTTCTAACAAAGTAAGTTGACAGATACATTTTCAAAGTAAAATACATAGATATGGCAGAAGGGCATTCATTAGTAAAGGGGTAAATGAAAAGGAACCCTTCAACATGAACAAAACAAAGGTCAGTGCTGCTGTGCTTCTGTTTGTGTAGTATCTTTAAATCGAAGTTAATCCAGAAGTCTTCAGTATTTGTAAAACGTGTCAGAATGTCAGTAGTTCATAGAAGTTTCCAGATCTGAGGTCTCCAGAGACACAACTTCAGGAGTCCAGCTCTGACCAGTGATGAGGCTGGAATGTATTCCCAGTAGGCAGATGCACAAATGTGTGTGTATAATACATGTGTATAAATAAACATACCTGTCCTACCACACAGATCAATGCAGGCAGACACATGTGAGCACAAATGGCACTTGTGGCTTCATCCTGTTCTCTGGCTGATCAAGATGAAGGCTTGCTTGTGGGAAAAATGCAGATACATATGTTACATGGATGCCTCCAGTAGCTGGGTTTGGACATGCAACCTGTCCAGTAAGTTGCCCCTGGATCCTCCTTTCTCCAGGTGTCTCATGTACACCCACACTCAGTTGGATACGACTCTTGTGGTGCTTCCAGCTTTTCCCATAGTCTTGTCCATAGATACCCCCTGGCTCCTGGGCCATTTTGCCTACTCACCAGCTGGTTCCTACCCTGACTGTCCCACAGCAGGTCCTGTGAAATCCCAAACCACTCTTCCTTTGCATCCCATAACATGCTCCATGCCCCTAGGAAGTGATCTCCCTCAGTCCAAAAGGTGTTCTGGAGATCTGCTTCCCTTGACTGGTGGTGATGGGCTTCACCCCTGGGGCCAACATCTGTTCTGTGATGGCGCTGGAGGTTGCTAGGCAGGGCTTTAGTTTGGTTGGCAGTTACCATTGCTCATTCATGCACCTTTGTGCCTGTAGAGATGAGATTTCTATCACATAACCTAGCACAGACTAGTACCTTGAGCCATATACTCAAGGAATTTAAACAAACAGACATTTTTAAGGAAGCTAGCAAAGATAGAGACAATACTTGTCGGCAAAAATGGTGTCCCTCCAAAA
>VXBU01013855.1:875895-903343 GCA_013400315.1 Bombycilla garrulus | reverse complement strand
TTTTTTTTTTTTTTCCTTTACTGGGGTTTAATGGAATAGATTTTTTTTGAGCTGTAGTCTTCCTCCAATACTAGTGATATTTAATTATTTTTTATTCTCTGTTGCAGGAGAAATATAATTGTAAAAATTTGGAGGCAGGTTCTTCTTCAGCTTCAGTATCATCTATTGCAATTTAAGTTACATTATTGCTATAGGTAATTCAACTCAGAGCCTGATACTCTACAGATACATGGATCAAGATATCAGTTCTCCGTGAACCAAAGAATTCAAATCCCAGCTTCCCTTTCTTCTGTAAGAGAGGAAGTTAGTTTTCTTCATAGCAGCTCGTGTAGTGCTGTGGTTTAGACTGATGACCAAAACAGTGTATATAACTCACTGACCTTTTAGAGGCTTCTGAGTAGTACTTGAACTGCTCCAAAGGCTTTCTCCGTTTCTCACTGACCTCTCCAACAGTGAGGAGGCTGGGAGTGGGTGGAAGGTTAGGAGGAGGTAATACCTAAAGAAGGCTACCTAGAATAGAAGTTAGACAGAGTAAAAAGAATAAGGTGGGTATTTATTGAAAGGCCTTCACAGGGTACACTTTGGGCAATGCATGAGTCTTGCAGAGACTTCCCCCAAGACGGGTTACTAACGCATGTTTTTCGGACAGATAGAAGCTTGGTCCATCTGCATATCAGAAAAAAATTGTCCAATCCAGGGAGCAGAGTCCCATTCTCCAGTTTGTCCCCCTCTCTCTTCACTGCTGTTCTTGATTGTTTACATTTCTGGGGCTTGGAAAAAAAGGGTGTCCTTGAAGTTAGGGCCTAGAGGGGAGTTGTTTTGTCAGAATAAAATGGTAAGACAGTAGCTGACAGGCTATGAAGTTTTAGAGTTATACATTAAAGCAGTACTGATCTGGATAATATAAAAACTAAAATTTAAGGCATCAGAGGCACAGCCGAACAGCTGACCCCGAGGGACCAGAGGGGTATTTGATGGACTGCATGGTGTCATGCTCAGCAGTAAAACTGGGGAGAAGTTCAGGGTTGCTCAGAGGCTGGATCTGCTGGCAGAAGGTGATTGTCTTTGCATCACTTGTTTTGTGATTTTTTTTTTTTTCTTTCACTTATTAAACCATCTTTATTTTGACCCAAGGTTGTCCTCTAGTTTTTGCTTTCCCAATTCTCTCCCCCATCCCACTACAGGACAAGTGAGTGAGCAGCTGGTGGATGCTTAGTTGCACCACAGTAGATATGGTATATGCAGTGAGTATATAAATATATATAAAAATATACTGCCAAAATAAATATAAAACTGAAGAATGTATCTTAATGGACATATGTAAGTAGTACTTAGTTTAGTTTTAGTACTTAATTTAGTTTTTTAAAAAAAGATGAGGCAGTGACTTAACATTCTATATAATGAGAAAGCCCTTCAAACTCTGGGGGTTTATTTTTAAAAAGGATAATTTAGACAATAATTCACTGTATATGGCATTCTTAAATTAAGATTTGATGTCTTCTTAAGAACAAGGCTGAGCCAGTTCTCTGTTGAATGAATGTCTGTGTCCATGCTTCTCTTTTGCACACAGGCATTTTAGTTCCTGAGCCTGCAGCTTTGGAACAACCTGCCTCACTGCCTGTTTTGCATTGAGAACATAAAAGAGCAGGATGCATCCTCTTCCTGAAATTCTTTCCTGACTGCCATGTTCTAATTCAACCATAAATTACTGTACATGATGCAGAAACTACTGACTGAAATTCTACATCTGGTGTTAATATAGAGGTCAGAATAGATATGATCATGCCACTCCTTACTAGCTTTGCAAACTCTGTTAAAATTGATACTTATGTCTGGTACTCAAATAATAACTGAAGAAAACTGAGGGCTGTTATTACTATACAAGTTTAGCTCTAGTTTCTCTATTACTCATACATTGATATGAGTGCATGATTATTTGAAAAGGTCATGCAATAATCATAGCACTAATGCCAGAACGGCCCTTTTGCTGTGAATAAAGATATTGCCTTATTTGTAACTGGCTGCAGCTCTACATTCTGGCTAGATAAAGAATCCATTTGTATACAGAAGCTCACGGCTTGAAATTTGAATTTCATCACTGGAAGCAATTATAGTATCAGTGCAGTCTCTGCACGTAATCCCTCATTTAGTAATTTAATTAAAAACAAGTAGTACCATGAGCACCAGAACTAATGAAGCTTAGTTTCCAATAGAACTGTGTCACATGGCTGATTGACTTTTAGCTGACCTATGAGGATGCTTTTGTGTGAGTCCCTCTTCTGTTTCCATAATCAGGAAATTTTTTTTTTCTAGTTCAAAAGCATGAAACATTTTGTACGCCTGTCACTCCTGACATAATTCAGCATTGCAGGAAGGAAGCAAGTTTGGCTGGGTCAGCTAGAGCAAGAAAAGGATTCTCAGAGCTGAGCATTCAAAACCCAAACAGCCACTGCTTCAAGGATACCAAGCTGGTTCCCTTCTTGCAACTCTGAACCATGGGTTCTGTACAGCATAAGCCTGGGCAAGAAAACCTGTAACAATCAGAGTAGTTAAAAAAATTCCATTTAGAAGTAACAGTTCCTACAGAGCCCTTATGCTGGGCTGCATGTTCCCAGTTTCCCAGAACTTTTGTACAGAGAACTGGTGAGCATACTTGTCTTATTTGTAATGTTCTCTGGCTGCAGAAGCTCAGCTCTTTTAGGGAACTCAAACATGGTTCTAAGAAACTAGGTTTAGGTCCCTGCTTTAAAAATGTACTACCATGCAAAGTTTCAGAGCTGTGTTAGAAGTGAAACACAAGACAATTGACCTGCTGAAATGTGTCCAGAAAAGGTTGCTAAATTGGTGAGAGGGCTGGATCACTTCACCTGTGAAGATAGACTGAGAGGCTTGGGGCTTTTCAGCCTGGAGAAGAAAGGTCTCCAGGGAGAATTTGGAGCACATTCCAGTATGAATGTGGCTTACAAGAAGGATGGAGAGGGTCTTTTCACAACAGCATGTGTCAGGATAAGAGGGAATGGAAAGTGAAAGAGAGCAGGTTGAGATTAGATACTGTGAAGAAATTCTTTACTGTGAGGGTAGTGAGAAACTAAAACAAGTTCTCCAGAGAAGCTGTGGACACCCCAGCCCTGGAGGTGTTCAAGGCCAGGTTGGATGGTGCTTGGAGCAATCTGATCTAGTGGAAGGTGTCTGGGTCCATGTCAAGGGGATTGAACTAGGTATCTTTAGAGTCCCTTCCAACGCAAACCTTTTTATGATTCTATGATTCTAAATGTGAGATAAGGCTGTGTGCTCAAGCGTTTCAGCAATGAAAGGGTCAGGAGGGGCAGGTTACAATGACCCTGGCTTTACTGCACACCTGAATGAATGCTAGCTAAAAAGTGTGTATTCTTCTCAAAAGTTAAACCAATTGAGTAGCAGAAGTGGGGCTGGCTGGTTACACTGTTTTTCATGAATTTTATGCAGAACAGGTGTAAGTTCTGTCATGAATCCATGTGCAGTTGCTTTCAATTCTTCTCCAAGCAGATGACAGTTCTGTGTATGTTCATCCACATTTGCAGTTCAGATGGATCACTATGTTTGACATTTCAAAGACTAAAAATGATCTAAAAAATAAACACACTGCAATAATTTTGAAGGCTGATCAGCCTTTTAATGTGGTGCCAGTTGACTGTTATTTTGTAAATTAGGTAGCGATTTGATTCTTTATCAATTTTAGTGGTGTTTAACATCCTCTAACTGAAGAAGAAGGCAAGATTGGTAGCCTGAAATGTAACGAAGCTTTAATCTACTTGAGAAACAATGACAAGTCTTTTAAAAATTTGGGATGACTTAAGAACTCATGAAAGAGATGCTTACAAAGATACCATGCCAGGGTGCCTTGTGAGCTTCCAGGCAGTGTTCTAACAAGTCCCCTCCATTTGCCAGCAGCAGTTTTAGTAAGGGGTATCTTCTTGAGCAGTGAATCTTGTCAAAAAAAAGGGGGAATTCCAGCCCAAAGAGGTGATACAGATACAGAGTTCCCCTGGATTTGGGACTTGTTTCATGTCTCCAGCTTCATGACATGTTTTTGCAGCCTTTGAGTTCTACCTTAAGACAGAAAATTTTGTCTTGTATGAATTCTTACTGCTACTGGTAAGATAATCAATCTGACTGAAGAAGTCAGTTGCACCACAACAGGTTTTCTGAACCAGAAACCTCACAGGTATTTGATGGAGACATAGGTGCATTTAGGACAAAAATTCTGGCCTCTCTTACACCTGTGTGATCCCAGAGCAAATGTAATGAGATGCATCAGGGATAAGGAAGCAATGTCATACAGGTAAGGACTATTCTGGATTGCACTGGTGGGACAATGGCTTGCTCATTGTGTGTACAGCTCCTAAAAGTGATAGCTAATAGTTTCAAATGTACTCTCTCTTTAAAAGGGTGAAATAATTACCTGTGGGGAGTGACTATTAGGAAGTATAGGAGCGGCAAATAATTTACTGCTGGCATTATCTAATAATTATCTCTAGATGAAATTGCAAGACTACAGTGGGTTTAGAGCCCATTTGTGACCCATAAAATATGGGTTAAATCCTCACATTCCACCACTTGCTTTTGCAATTATTACTGCAAACGGTGGGAAAGTACAAAGCAATCAACAGTAGAAGGGATCTTTTAACTACTATAATTTCTAAAACCATTTAAAAAGATAGAACTTAACCAAAATCTTAATAGCTGATCTCATTATATTCACCAGTGAGACAACATAAATGTAACTTGTAATATTAGTTTAGATAACTTTCCATATTAATCTTCTTCTAAGTGATAATATAATTTTTCTGTCATAAGAGACAATTAGATAGTCTAAGCCTACATTTAGAATGGAAATTAAGGCAGTAAAGCTAGGTCCAAAAGAGGCTAGGACTGTCTTCTAGAAGCCTATCAGGCCACTTATGGAGGAAAATTAGGGAGTTTCAGCCATGTCATGAAATAAGTTTTTCTCATAATAAATGTACATGAGAGATGACAATAGTTTCTTCTTTTGATTACAGAAACAATAAGAAAGCTTTCCCACATGAAAAATGGAGACAAAGCCCCTGAAGGAACAGTTTTAATGTAGAATTTGTCAAATTTATGACAGAGACAACATGTTCTACCCAGTCATTGTCAGAAATACTGAATTGGTGTTCTAAATTTTTGTAATGAATATAAAAACCTACAGTCAGGGAATATTATGCAACAGAAACTTTATCACTAGCAGTGCCTCCTACAAGGGATATTCATGCTCTTGGAAAGTTCACACAATGTAAAATTTAGAGAATGTAGCTTGGGACTCAAGATACAATCAAGAAAAATTTAGGAGCCCAGTCCTTGTGCCCTAGTTCTGAGCTGAATTTTCATTTTATTAGGTCAGATTCAACAACCTACATCTCAGGTCCAAAGACAAACTTAAATACAAAATAGGCTGCAGGCAAAGCATGAGAGAGAGATGTCTGCAATGTTGAAGAGGATATGTAAACATACGAGTGAAAGGCTTTAACCTTAGAGGCATGTTGACTCCAACCAGTAATAACCTTATGAACTCTGATGACTATTAGCAAAAAGTTATTTCCAAACTATCTGTGGAAAAATCCAAACCAAATCCAGCTGAAATCAAAACAAATCCCTGTGTTCCAACCCCCAGCAGAGTGAAAATAAATGAACTGGTTACGGCAGATATCTGCCCTTCCATGGAATCTGCATTCCTCTCGCCTCGCCATGCTGCATCCCTATCACTGAGTGGCACTGTGTTAAAAGAGATCCTCAGGCATGCCACAAGTATGTGCTTGCAAAGCCCCATAATCCAAAATGGTTACATGCCAATGCCGACTTTCCCTGATGCCACAGAAGAATACTGACCTATTGATGCAAGAAAAAGTTTCCCATGTCTCCACCTCTTGAGATCAAAAATATCTAGAAGAAACTGGCTGTGAAGCACAGTGACTTTGCAAAAGAATTAATGCTTCTTTCTTTTCTTTCACAGGAAATTTTGGAAGAGGTGTTATCATTGGGAAGTACTGAAACAGTAAAAGCACTGAAATTACTTCTTGGAAGTAACTGTGACTCCTACTGACCTCACTGGGAGCATATTTTATGGTAGCATCCCAAGCTACTCAGCTAGGATGAGCCAGGCAGACTCAATAGGGTCCAACATAATCTGTGGCTTCTGCAGGGAAGTCTTGGCCCAACCTGTGGTAGAAACCATCTCCTCCAGACTCTGAAGAAAACATGTCAGCACACAGCCACTGTTTTCCTGGTGAAGTGTATAGGGATAGGTACAAGCCAAGTACTATCAGTACTGATTTTTTTCCTGGTTTGGATTTTTTTTTCTTGGAAAGGTACCTGACCCAATCTATTAAGAAAGGAGCCCAGTTCTAATTGAGACATCCTTGCGTTTTCCACAATTTTCTCCTTTGATCATTATTGCTATATCCTTTCTTGAACCTCTTTGGTGTGGGCCATAGCTCAAAGGAAAGGCACTTTTGTTATGAAGTTCAGTGTAAGAAAGTTTGACACAGTAATGCCCATCTGCAGCACTAGATACCAGAAACAGTGCATACAGTGTCTTCAACAAGGAATTTTGCTAGGCAGCAAGGAAGAGGGAAGCAGAAAGGAGAAGGAAGAAATTGGGATCCTACAGTTTTGTCTGAGCCATTGATCAATCATGAGCAGGAATCTCAGGCGAGTCACCTGCAGCATCACACATGCTTTACAAAGATCCATGTTGGGATAGACCTGTCCAAAACATATTACAGTAGATGCCATCTCTAGTGTCATTAATTACTCTATTACTCCTAAAAACATAAAAGGATTGATATTACCTACATTAACTCCATCAAAAGAGAGTGACATGAGGTCAGGTATTCCTTATCTCTGACACTGGTGATGATTGCAATGAAAACAAAATATCACTGTCCATGCACCATAGTCCTTGTCCTCAAAAGACAATTTCTGGTGCCTCATGCTTTAAAAATTACTTCCTAGTGGCAACTGGCTAGCATTTTTGAACTTTTCTGTCCATAAGTTCAATAAGATAGGAAAAAACTCACAGTTAAGCTTTGTGACTAAAATATAAACATTTAAAAGCGACATAACCCAAGTGCTGCTGAAACCTGGAACTGTGCAACACAACAGAAAATTGATGCTCTCCCTTTGCAAGTAAAAGTGACACTTGACTAAACATGTTTCTGAGGGGGAGAGAGGGATGGGGGAACTGACCCTGACATGTACAACAGGGGCTTAAATAGTCACCCATTCCACCTTCATCTCCTGCAATGCTTTTTTTGTCTTTCCCTGTCCAAACTAGCTCTCATGGGAGGAGTGCATTCTAGAATCTCCCTAACAGTTTCAACTGCTCCCACAAATATCAGGCACAAATTCCCACAGATGCCCTTTGTCTCCACACTCGCTTCAGGGAAGGGAAATGGGGAAAATCCTTTCTTCAGAAATGATGCTGTACTGTCCATCTAATTGAGAGGACATTGGAAGGCTGCATCATCCATTCCACCTCTCTGACAAAAAGGCATCCTGATCTCCCGGAGATTCTAAGTGCCACAGCCTGGAATGGGAGAGAGAATATATTGTCTAGAAACCTGCATCCATAGATAAGGTTCTTTTGCCTTTTTTTCTCAGTAGGGAGGGTTTGGGGTGCATGTTTTTTCAGATTTACATTCAATTTTTACACTGGAGTTTTGGAATGCACTGAGAATACAAAGTTGGCAATAGTAAGGTAGTCTTGCAAATACTTTGGGGCAAAAAAGTCTGAAAATATTAAAATATCTAGTTAATTTCTAGAATTCTTAATTTATTACAATCTTATTGCTACTTTTCAAAAAGCTAGAACTCTCAGCCTTTCAAATCAACAAATATAATTATTTTCCTTGGAATGAAATATTATAATTCATCTGCTTTTCTCAAGGATATGAAACTCACATGATTGTGCTCTGTCATCATTTGTGTATGTAAACATTGTCAGGTATGTATGAATATCTCATGATATATACCTCATGTAGGCACTCCTCATGATAATAGTTACAAATATGTTACCCAATTTTAACACTATTTGATAAGTTGCTGCATTTTTACAAGTGTTGAAGAATGAAGTCGTTATAGAAATATGCAGGTGTTCTATTCCCTTCCCAGAGGACTGAAAGACTGCAATGCAAGTACTAACACTGCAGGTAATTCACACAGGAGCAGAGACTGGAGATGTAAATTCTTAACAAATGAGATATCTTCTACTCTGCTGGTTTTGGAATGATAAGAAAACCAATTGATAACTTCTTTGATAAACAAGTCTCTGCTTTAAGGTATCTTGAGACCATTTTGTCTTTCCTGAACATGGCCATCTTTCTCATCCAGAACCCTGAACAGCTCTTGGGGTTGGCTTCCTTTTAGAGCTAGTAACACATTCTTTAACATAGGACAAAAAAATCCCATTAATGCTGAAGGGCTCACTCCTTCCATATTCCCCTAAGACTCTGTCCCTTATTCCAGTTCAACTCCCAGATGAACTTCTTGCAGGGCAGGGTTATTAATTTGCCAAATGGTAGCATCAAAGAATATTAGTTCCTGGTGGAGTTCTATGTTGGAGCTCTGCCCCCTACTTGAGTTTCCCCTTTATCTGTAGCATTGGTTTAAAAGTGCTTGCTCGATAGCAATATTTCCACACTGTGCATGTGCGGGCACACTGCAACATTGACTGTATTTTCCTGTGGCCACATCTCAGCAGAAAGCAGCTGATGCCTCAGACTAGGGAGCTCTTGAGGGCAGAAAGGAGATTTGTGGTACTGAAATAAATAGTTTATTTGGGGGATGAGGAACAGCGTTGACCTCAGTCTGCAAGTTTTCAGCGCACTGTCTAGAGAGAGAAACTTTCTTCCTTGTGTTTCTGACATTTCTGCCAGTACCTTTACTTCACATGCTGTTCTCACCTTCCAACAGCTGACCTTTTCTCTTCCCATTCACCTCCCTATTTAACAAGTCTCTCTCCCTTTTGCCATTGAAGGATGTACTACCACTTGGCAAACTGCTTGACATCAAAGCTGTGTGTGTGACTTAGGGAGGTCTGATTTCTGGCTCCATTAGGTCAGCACAGACCCGTTCAATATTCTTCAGATACCAAGCTGGCTCACTCTTCTGCATAGAGCTGGCAAAGAAATGTTCCCTCCCTCTCCTCTTCATTTTATGTGCACATTAAAAGTATCCATGACCAAATCAAAAATTGTGCAGCTGTTCCAATAGCTGCAAAACTGCTTAGAACAGAGAGCCCAGAGTATAGAGAAAGAGACCTTTGTGAATTGAACACTCTCTGAACTAACTTGTTTGTGAAAACCCATGTATAATTAAAGCCTCTCTTGTTAGTGAACGGAGCCATACTTAAATACACACAATGTATATCTTTATTTCTAGCTCAAAATTTTTTTATGGGACATTTTCCAGCAATGCGTATTATGTGTCTTTGGCAACTGCAGTGCATCATCATCATCATCATTCAAACAGTGGAGCTCCCTGCTTCATTATGAGCATCTTTCCCCTAAAATACTTTTTGATGGACTGCAGTATAGTCAGTCTAGACCTGAACTGCATAGCAAATGGATGCTATGATTCCTCTAATGGCAAGGTCCTTTCTCCCATTGCAAATGGAGATGTAATTCAGATGCACACTATCTCACCCTTTGCATGCTGAGAGACAAAATAAACAGCAGCATTCATTTGTCTGTTTCCATTTCCCTTACCAAAAAGTCAACTTCCAAAGAAAATGTTTACCAAAACATTTCCCTGAACAATCTGAATAATATTTTAATGGACCACTTACTTAGTTAGTATCTAATTAAATTTTGTATCATGAAGAGCATAGTCAAGTCACTGTGGTATTGTGAATAAGGTTTCAATAAAAAATACAGAATAAAAGAAATCTGCAAAATAACCACCATTAAACTAATGAGTAAAAATTCAGCAGCTATAATAAAATCCACCAGAGAACAAATAAACTGCAAACAACCATATTACCAAACAATATTAGTCAGGTTTCATCTTTTTCCCTCATGCATCCCTGCACAGAACAGGAAAAAAAGAAATACTCAGAGGAGAACATTTGATGGAAGGGCCAAACACACGTACACAGGGAGATGCAGTAAACACTAGCAGCTGCATGGCTTAAGGTACAAAATAGTATAACATCTCTTAATTAAAAAAATGAATTAATTGTTGTGAGTATATTTCTCTTGAGAAAGCAAATTTTCTCTTCTGTAGAATGCAACTGTAAACACATTTGAAAAATAAACTCAGTTATTTTGACAGTTATACTTGTAATGCAAGGGCACAAAATTAAGGAAGCAAGCAATCAGTCTTCCTCTTTCACTTGAACTTGGGCTTATCACGCCCCACCTGGATCCTATAAATATTTTCGTAAAGGTTTCTCAGTTTCTGCACTTCTCCACAACCCAATTCAGCAATAGACATCCATAATAGTAAGCTTGAGCTGCAGCACTGAAATCGATCCTCACGTGCCTAAGTGCTTTGCTGTGAAGGGGACTGCTATAAGAGCATTGCCCTGTCACTCCATGTAGAGTGATTTCCCTGCTGTGCAGTATAACTCTGTAAATGTAATCTGTTCAGTGCTCCAAATAAATACCTCCATTGGAACATTCACCTAGGGCTTATTTGTGACATGTGTGGATGTTATTTATTAGAAAATTTAAACATTATTGCAGCCAATTAGAAAAGCACTTTTTATTACTTGCAGCCTTTGCTGCTGCCAGTGCCCCACATCCTCCCCCTTGACACCACCATTATACACCGGCTCACTTAAAAGGCACAGCCAGCAAGTGTGCCCAGCTCTGCAAATGACTTCTGTCACCTGAGCCCCAGGCATGCTGGTAGGCTGACTTCAACTGTGCTGCGGGTGCTTAAAATCAAGCAGGCAAGAGCAAAAGTATTTGCAGGATCCAAATTTCTACAGATTCGTAAATTAGGAGTTCAACCAGCATAAGAAGGGGTTCCCTCCTCTGAACTGTAGTTCCAAATATAGAACGTATTTCTGAAAGGGTAACATCCTGTACTCCATGCTCCCAATTTCTGGAATGCTTTTCAGTCTGTTTCCTTTTGGCCCATATTTGGGCAATATCCAAACTACAGATATCAGAAACCTCTCCATGTCTATTGGTTTTCTGCAGGTAAAATAGTACTTCCTGAAGAATTTCACTTTTATTGCTATTTGCCTGAGATTTTTTTAAACTTCTGCTCATTGAGGAGGTAAGGGAGGCTGCTAGTTTGTAAAAGCACTGTTGCAAAATCCCATAAAGAACAGTAGATCAACACTACAATTTAAATACACAAAAATGTATATTTCCTTTTACATTGACATCCTTAGTCGTATAAACAACAAGTGGATTTACATGGTGGGTTTCTGAGAAAATTTCTCAAAATCAAGTAATTTGGATAAATGTTTGACCTAAAGAAGATTATTTTCATTCCATCTTCATGCATATTTATAGTCTCCTCTGAAAGGTATTGTGATAGCAAAATACAGACAGCTTTGACTTCAGCTGTCAGCCCAAAAATCAGATGTAATTATGTGGTGAAATTGTTTTTATTTGTATCCCAGACTCTACCTGCACAAGCTATAGAAACAAAATATTAAAAAGAATCTGCTTAACATAGACATTTAACTTGGCCTGAAACCATAGTATGAGTGGCTTAATCCTGCAGCCACGGCAGCTTCACTTCTCAGTAATGTCAGTGGAAGGGTGGAGGTGTTTTCAAAGGATCCCAAAGGAAAAAACCTTAAACTTATCTAAATTTGGACATAATCTCCTGCTTTTTGAGACCTTGCAATACACCCACTGCTTTCCACTGAGGAAACAGTGCACCTAACCGCTCCAACAGACTGGGAACAGTGCACCTAACTCAAGGGGAATTCCTTCCCTGCAACTTACAATTAGGTCAAGGTTAGGTGATTGCTGGCACAGGATCCGAGTTAGGTTCTGAGCAGTTTGCTCCTATTTGATTTTGAAGTCTCTGTGTCTGGAACTGACCAAGGAGTCAAATACAGTATAGGAAGGTAGAAAGTAGGAAAAGGATTGCTGTGGGTACACTCAAACCTATTGATCATATATATTTGTTTGTAAGCCTAAATATTAATTTGTTGTTCATTAACAACTCTGCTTGATAATACAGAATAGAATATGCTCCATATAAGAGAAAGACATTCTAACTAAAAATATTTTCTATTGGTGAAAAACTAAACATAAATGGAAAATAAGTGTAGCTGAAAGCATGTATATGTCATAAAAAACATAGAAATATATGCATATAGGCACACATTTATATAAAAGAATGGATGAATGCTTATCATTCTTAAATTCTGAATTAATATTGCCTTTAGTTATTTTGCCTGTATTCTATCTAGTTGGGATTTTTAAGAGATTTATTTAAATTTAGCTGAGAGCTTTTCAACTCTTTTTAACTCATTTTCCATGAAATATACAGTACTAATTTGAATCCCAGTGGTGTTATTTTTGTTATAATATGTCTACACTCCTCCAAAACCACCCCCCAGCAGTACTGAGCAATTTCAGAGGTAATGTTATAAGCCTCGTATATTAATTTTCATTAATTCTTTGTCAGATGTGTCAGGTTCTTTGTCATTCTTCAAGTATTCTTCTTTACCTTGCAGTAAACAAGGGTGAAGAAAGAGAGAAGAGTTGGTAAACTTTGGTAGGATATATCAGAAGAAACGATGTTCCTCCTTTACTCAGTAACCTGACATTTAGGACCCGCCAGGCTATAATAGCTCTAGGTTCAACTCATTCTTCTGTGCAGTAATGTTTGACTGTCAGACTGCCATTGCCCCAGGGCCTGTCTTGCCCCACTGCAATCGTGCCAGGTTCTTAATTTCTCTTTAGCTGCTTTTTCCTTCTGTATAATTATTAAATATTAACGGGAGAAGGAGCTGGTGTCCAGATCTCTCACACTCTGCATGCATGCCCTAATCAATAGGTTACCACAAAAAAGACAGACTCTTTTCTCTGTTAATGTATCTTTTCATGTCCTTGTGTTTCTCCTAAACTCCTAAAATCAAGTATTCAGCATAAAATCAAGTTCTCACACTTTTCTTTAATGGAAAACTTAAATTAAACTTCAATCTTAGTTTAATTTAAACTTTTGTTCTTGCAACCGCAGAGAACCTCACCTTCTCCTGTACCTCAACTCAGGGTCAACTCAAGACTAGAGAGTAGACACAAACAGAATAGAAAATGAGGGGCAGCAGCATAAATGAAGCAGCCATGAACAGAGCTCCTGCCTAGACTTGTGTCTGCGTGTTTGATATTTCTTAATTAAAAATTACAGTTTCTATCATCTCTGCTGCTCACAGTAAGAGAAATATTACACTGTCATTGGCTAATAAGAGCTTACAGGAGAAGGGTTGCTGTCGCTGTCACAAGAGCGAGGCATTCTTTGAGGAGTTCCACAGCCTCAGCTGAATACTCTTCTCAGGTAAACTCTGCTCCCAGGCTGGAATATATCCCTTTATCAGCATGGATGTTCCACTTGAATAAAAAAAAAACCCATTTAGTCTTTAAACCAATATCAAGCACAAATAGTATTTGCCACACACAGGTGGAAAGAGTCCTGGGCAACAGTAAAAGAGGCAGAACTGCCACCAAACTAGCTTTGCCATTAAATTTTCTATGTGCATGTATAACTGTTAGATTAGTGGTTCTCTCTGGGTTATTTCTTTATTTGCTCTTCCATCCCTTTATGTTTTCATGTATTTAGCTAAAGAATTTTTCCACAAGGTATGCCCTTGAGCATATCACCCATCTTTATTGGATAGTTATCTCTGCAAAGACAAAGTGATAATTACAATATGGAAGGTGGAATCCCAGTCTTACAGAAAATCTGAAATTTTTGAAATGCCAAAGCAGATGAGCGTCAACAAGAAGATATCTTTAATGGAAATCACACTTACTGCACAACCACCATTAGAGATTCATCTCTAATTAGCTGTTTGAGATGCAAGCTGTCGAGAGGACAATGTCAAACAGTTCAACGCAAAGTTTCAAAGTTCTGTTTATTGTTATAGTGAGAGAGAGGGAACAGAATTTTCAGACTCTCAGATTTGACTACACCAGCCCCAGCTGAAAAAATTTCCCCATTCTAAAACTCTGGCCAATGTCTTTAAGGCTTTTTCCTCATCCACTCTGTCCCCAGTAGCTTCACAGTCCAATCCAGTAGTAGAAATCCTGTATCTCACCAATACTGATATTGGCAAGAATGGTATTTGGGGCCTTTTTCTGACCTAGCCCAAGTTTTGAAGGCTTAAAATGTATTCACCCCCAGCTGAATACATTTTGGCAATAATTCCAAGTCATATAGAGTTTAATTTGCAATGTGAGTTAATATAACACATGAGCAACAGCCAAACTGAAGTCTTAACATAATTTTTGCTCAATATAATTTTTTAGGGACAGATATATGGACAGTTTCCTCAGAAAGGTGTTTCAGTGGGAAGACAGAAAACATAGGGGATCTGTATGAGCCCTTACTGTTTCTCTCGTGCAACAAACAAGAAAGAATCTCAGTTTTAATGTGGATCAACACAAACCCCTGCTTTTTACTTCCACTTAGCAACCATATTGTAATTAGAATGATGTAAAATCCTAATAAAGACAAAAAGATTGCCATTTTCACATACTGACACATAAAATATTTTTGGAATGTGGCCAATTTATTTCAGTGTACTCAAAGGTCAGAGAAGCTAAGATCTTATCCCAAAAAAATCTATTTTATAAATAAAAAAAATCTATTCTACTGGAGTTGAGAAGAATTTAACTTGTGTTGACCAGTCATGGATTTGGATTGCTTCACATGTAAGAAAAGAGTCCTAAGAATTCGTTTTCCCACTTAGAATATTTTCTGTCCTAGTCACAGAAGAAAGCTAGTACCACTCATTAAGCAAAACTGTACTAAGAGCAATTTATGGAAATGCATACTCTCTGTTTTTGAAAATATACTAATATCCACCCTGTTTTATCCTGTATATGCTCAACTGATAGATTTTTGTAGCCCAGATGACATTTACAGGCTTTGCAGCATTTAATTTAAAATATTCTCATCCTATGTTGGGAAGAAGGCCTTAATTTATAGAAGGATCTCCAGGGGGCACTTGAGTGTTCAGCTAAAGAAGGGAATTCAACTACCAGCTGCTCCAGAAGGAACCTCAAAATACTGAATCCATTAGAAAAATATGGAACCACCTATAAAATGGTATTTACTTTTGTGAAGAAAAGTTCTGGCAACTTACAAAGAAATATTGGAATACTTGTGAGTTAGAATGTTTTATTTTAAAATGGCTCTTCAGAAGATTTGATACTGCATCAGAATATTTTATTTTACTATTATTTTAACATAAAATATCTCTCTCTCCTATACACACACACAAATCAGCCATCACACTGAACCACTCAATTATTGCCTACTTGGTAAGACCTAATACTTCTCCCTTCCTAGCTGCCCCAGTGGATAAGGATAACATTTCCTCTGTTCTTTATAGGCACTGGCAACATTGGAAAGTTATTTTCAAATGGAGCATTTTCAAGAACAACCTGTCATAACTGCCTGGCTTTGGAGCTTGTCTCACCCTTTAACATCGTTTTATAAGAAAATTTGAGCCAAGCTATGCTTCCTTCTTTAAATATGTCCACACTAACCAGGTAAAAGCTCTAATAAACAGCAGCTGCTTATTCATATTGCCATCACACCTTCACTTACTGCACAAGGAGAGAACAAAAGGAATCCAGCTTAAAAATGGCTTCTGTGTTTCATGGTAACCAAGGGGATCAGCTTGTTTGTCAAGGTGAATTATCTACAAAGCAAAAAAAAAGATAATAAAATATATTTTTTTGCTACAAAAAAAAGTACAAACCAAACCAAAACCCAAATCCAGAAAAGTCTTCCCCAATGCTATATGGTTAGCAATAACACTATGAAATTGGTCTAGCTCAAAATGTAGGGCATTTAAAATAGGGCAATAAAACTTGCTTTGATAAACTACCACCATCTGGTCTACATCAGGAATTTGCTAGGTTGGGATCCGCTTTATCTATGAAAAACTGAAAACTTACAAAGTAATACTAATATACTCCAACCCAGATTAATATTTTTAAACATTGAAAGGAATTCAAAGCTATTGAGACACAAGTAATAGCTCAGAAGCTGAGAATGTGCTTGATTTTCCACATGGGTCCAAATGGGTCCCTTTTGGAATGGATAGAAAACTTTTAGACAAGATTGACTTTACAACATGTAACTGTGTGCATACTTCTAGACAAGAAAGAATTTTAGAGAATTTTTATGATTTATTAGGTACTTTGTGAACACTATAATGAAAATGTATCCAGTGAGATCTTTTGAATCTTATCAATCTTTGTTACAAATTATTAGATTTTTTTAGAATAACATATATGCCTCGCATAATCTATAATTAAATGAAATCCATTAGTTAAATGAAATTTCATACATAAATTGAATTTGAAAAATTATGAGTCAATTATAATGAAACAGTTACTAATACCCACTGTATTAAATAGTTACAATCACCAGATTCAGGTAACTCAAAAGTGAATCTTTTGAGACATGAGCAGTAGCACAATAAAATACTGTCTTCTCGTGTAATTACCATAAGTAGAAGTATTTTACTAAACTCAGTCAGCACAGGCTCAACTTGTTTGCCCAGTAGTTTCATTTGCTCACCTCTTTCGGCCCTTTAAATAATCTCCTTACTGGCAGTTAAAGACACATTTAGGGCACCTGTGGGCTCTCAGGTTGTTTTTTTCCCAGGAAACAGCACAGGTGGGTGAGACGAGAAAGAGCCAAAAGCAGTCAGTGTGAAAAAAATAGCGTTTCTTCAGCCTTCCATTTCTGAGAGCACTGGTTTCGGAATTTTTTCTCCCAGAAAAAATAGTACTGTGAAAAATGAAGCCTAGAGGTATTACTTTTTGGTAGATTGCACCAATGCAGTGTCACAGGTGCTTTTTAGCTGGCCAATATACTCCAGATGCTCCTTGATCAATGATATTTTGAGATCCAAAAGAAGCCTTTAAGACACTGCTTGTTTCCCAGATCACTGGCTCTCAAGCTAAAGGATGAAGTGCAATTTTTGTTGTGATGTCTCAGAAAAATTCAACTACAAAAGAAGTTATTGCAGCCAGAATTAGGAAAATGCGGCTGGACATTCAGGAATAACAGAAATCATGAGACAATGATTTCAGAAATTTCTTCCATACACTCACACCGTCACTATCTCATGGTGCTCCTTTGCATTAAGTGTATACTCATTGTCTATATTCAGGAAAAATTCTCTAGAAGTTTTCCTCACATATGTTTTTGGCTGCTTTTCCCACAGTTCTTAGATTCACCTATATAACCACATTTCACTTTAGAGTCAAGTTTAAAATTTATGTGCGGGGTTTCCCCAGTGAAAAGATGTCATTTCCCCCACTTCTCTGAACCTGCAATGTGAAAGACAGAGAAAGGTCCCTCCTTGCAGTCAGAAGCTTATACAGACCAGAGGCCCTGGCTCAAAAGCATCCATAGTGCATTCAGATGGGAAGGGGGGAACTTTATTCAGTAATTTTGATCAAGTCAGTCATAATCTTTTCTTCCCTCGGAAGAGCTTTTGACTGCTGTGGAAACTCCCACAGCAGCTTTCAGCACCTGATTGTGACCCACTGACGGCAGTGGATGGTTTGCAAGGAAAGGAAAACTCACTAGTAATTTATTTCCAAACTTAAAGGGGAGTTTTCCTTTTACATTTTAATTTCTGCAAGGTGAGGGCTCTTGTTGTAATGAGTTGTGCAGGCTTGTGTTTGAGCTGAAAAGCCTCACAAGGATGGAGGGGGAGCCTACATGTCTGTCTGTCTCTTCCTCCTGTTGCTGCTGCAGCCAGGTGTGCACTGATTTATTCAAATTACAGCAGACGATCAGCAGTGAGACACTAATGGAGTAATTTACGTCTCCCTTCATTCCCCTGATGTTTGTAGCAGGAGAAAGCCTTGAGATGATGCAATGAAAAAGAAGAAAAGCAGGGAAGAAGCAGAAAAGCAAATGAAAAGTGAAATCCTGACTGAGGAACAGACTGACTCCTCTAGTATGTGTACCAAAACTTCTGATATATTTGCTGGCTTCTGAGAGAAGCAGAATGGTATGTTGTTCCTAATGCAAACATCATTCCGAGGCTGTTCATTTTCATATTTAGTCATATCACAGCAAAGCTAAGGGGGTGTCAATCACACTCGGTACATCTGACTGGGAGAGAGCTCCCTTCACAGCTGCATCTGGCAGAATACACTCCGTATTTATTATATTTTTAGTAAGGCATGCTATCTTGTTCATGTGTGAGAAACTGTAATGCATCTTTCACATTTAAAGTGCCCTCTGAAGCTTTCTGCCTCACAACCTCCTGCCTACTTTCACTGTTACCACTAAATTTTTTATATTGTCTTGAGCATCTCTGAAAGAATTGCAAATTCCAGATAGAACATGATTAATTTAGTACTATCGTCTCCTACAATATAGTGTACAGCCGTCCATCCTGCTTCTGTGCGGCTGTGTCTTATCTCGGCTCTTAGTGAGAAACTAAATTAAGGCAAAGGCTGAAGTCACTCATGTGTACTACTTTTAAAATTAATTTTTGCTGACAGCACCACAGAGTCAAAAGCATGTAGTTGCATTATGAAAGCCAGAAAAGAGATTAAAATATATGTGTATTTTTGTTATTCCGGGGAAGAGAGTCTTTTGCTCCTTCTACATTAGTCATTTTCCCAAAGGACTCTACATCCTTCCTTATTTGGGGAGTAAAAGTTGAAACATCACTCTCCTTTCCATTTGCTAAAGATTTTTGCTTTTTACTGTCTTTAACTCCTTATACTTGCTATCTTCTTTGTAAGATATAAGGGAAGTTTTACGATGGGCAATTTGCGTGAGAGAGATGAAGGACAATTTGAAGATACTAACATTGTTTGGAATGTGTCTCATTTTCAACAAATGATTTAATTTGAGATAAATCCTCCTTGGTCTCTAAAAGCTTAAAATGGTTCAAGTCCATGCACTCGAAACAATCTTCTCCCTAAAATTGACTTCTATTTTAACTTTAAATTTGTAAAATGTTCAGAAATGAAACATTGACTTTCTAACTGAACTTTACATTTTTCTCAACTTTTTGACTATCTGGGAACACAATACTTCTCTCATATCTTGTCCTAAAGCAAGTCCAGCATTGCTGTTTTTAAAACTATACCCCAAATCTGTATTTATCTGGATTTATTTCCTTTTTCTCTCCCTGGAATACTAGAAGCCACTTTTCACCTCTGTGATGCAGAGATGAAACCGAAAGAAAAGCAATGGGGAAGCTATTATGTTTTCTATGCTGCAGCTGCTTCCCCGAACCTACATCATCACTGTTCCAGATGATATGGAGTGCAGCACAGGCAGGCTCTGCCATTCTTGTTTACTGCTCTCTGAAGGAGGGTGAACTCTATGTTCACTATTTTCCAGATTACCAGTGAGGTTAGTTTATGCCTCCTAGTCAGATCAAAGATGGAGAGAATGGAGACAGGCTCAGCAGCAGCCTTGCTCATCCAGCATTCCCTTTCAGCGACCAATGTCAGGCAACAGTGTGGCTTTTCTCACAGTGACCACACTTACAAGAAGCCTTTGCAACAGCTCTGAAGCGTGTCTCTTCTAGGATGGTACAGCAGAAACAGCCCCTTTGAAAACATGTTTGAAAGCAGACTGATGTGCCATCAAGCTGAGCTCCTCGCAATACACACATCAAAGGGAGCAGTTAGAGCAGAAAGAAGAGAGTGTTGTGAAGGTTTAACATGACTGCATGGACTCCCCATGCTGCAACTGCACTTGTCAAGGACACACTTGTCAAGGACATTAAAAATTGTATCCTGGCATATGAGATCCTCTGTGTGACTCTATTGCAGAAAAAGACTTTCAGGAATGAGTAAAGAATCAGAATTATTTTGATGAATAAGAGCAACATTCAACATAAGATCTAGGAAGTGACTTATAAACTAGGATTTGTAATAGATCACAAACTAAATGTGATTGAAAATATCTTTCAGAGAGACAAAGTTCACAATGTGATATCTCAACAGGAACACAGTTTTCAAGACACATCAGTACCTCATTCTAGTCTTGACAGCCTTGATAAGGCCTCTACCATAAACATTTTCTACTTCCCGGTATTGTATTGCAAGGCAGATATTGGCTAAGGCAAGAAGTGCAGTGAGTTTCAAGAATTAGAAGAGATTTAGAGAGCTTTTTGATTTCTATAGCTGGGATTGTTCAATCTGAAGACCAGTATTTCAAGCGGGGACATGGTAGGAATTTCCAAGAACATTAATTTTATTCTCATATAATTATTTTCCAGGAAGAAAAAAGAGACTTTTTTTTATATTCTTAGGACCAGGAAAAGTAGGAATGCACTGCTTTCATAACAGAAGAAGCTTTTAATGGTGAAGGATTTTGAAGCACCGGGATAGTCTATGTGCATCTGTTGTGGATTATTTCCCACTGCAGAGCATATTAGAGAAAAAGTGGTCAGGAGTGATGTGAACAGAGCTGATCCTATACTGCAACAATGCAGTGGACAAAATAAAGTCTCCAGGACCTTTTCCTATTTACCATTTATTTTATTAGTCACTGAGACAGACTGTGAATATTAGGATTTAATATTACATTGAGCCACTTCCAGTGGGTACATGAACAGGTCAAAAGTGACTGGGAAAAGTCTGCTGACAAAAAGCTTATAGTGGTATTTTGGATGAGATTCTTTTGTACTTCGTTCTAAAATGCATATGGCATTATGTTCTGGCCTCTAATAGTTAAAGCCATTATCCATGGATAACAGTTGGATAAAAAGCTTCCCCAAGAAAGGAAATTTTTCCACTTATTGGAATAGTAAGGCATTAGGTAACATATGCAGAGAAGCACAGATCAGTGACAAAGGCCTAGATTTTTCTTCTGATAAAACCCAGAAAGCCTTGACCAATGCATGCAGGTAGCTTCAAACAGCCAAGACATTAAATGGCCTGTGTGATAAAATGCTCTCCTGGAAGATGTCTATCCCTGCACAGCCACTTGGCTCCTGCTGAAGTCCATGAATGGACGCCTTCCAGACTTAGATATAAAGGAAAGAAACAACTCAATCCAGAATTATTAAGGCTGAAACCTTGCGTTGAGTAGGTATGGGCAAGAGGTGCTCAACTCATATTGATCTCTGTGGCAACCGGAATATATTGGAAATACACAGGAATCAAAACAAGACAGAAGAACATTTTGAAAAAAATCCCAAAATTTTTAATAATTAATCTTTGGGAATTCCCTAAGGGATCATTCTCTTTTGACTTTTAAGATCCCAGTGGAAGACCAAAAACACTGAAATAATCAGAATATCAGGGCTTTCATTAAACCAATTCCATTAAAATATGATCTGGAACTGTAACACTTTTTTTATGGACTTTTTTCTTCTATTAAAAGTTATCCACAAAAATATTTTGGATTGTTTCTCAATAATTAGACAGTTTCACCAAGATACCTACATGATTTAGGAGTCAAACTCTCATCTTCAAATGCAGTGAAGAAATAATTTTTAAAAATAGTCTCAGTTTCTTATTAGCTCATCAGGCCATAGTTTCTGTCTACTTGATTAAGACTCAGAGGAGTGATCAAGTGTTTTGCTAATGGAAAGGAATTTAGTATTGTAGTTAGTATTTGGAAGATCTTTCAGTTCTTAATTTGACCTCCAAATTGACAGTAAGACAAGAAGTACATAATGAAACTCAAGGGCATACAGTTAACTTTTAAATGTCTGAGGGGTCATTTTTCATGAGGAAACAGACTCACATAATTACTTGGAAAAACTGTGTTGCTGCAGTGGTAATAGTTTCAACCTTGGATGTACAAATATTGGGAAAAAAGAGAAGGGATTTAAAGAATAATATCAGAGAAAAATTAATGGAATAAGTGTGAATGACTGGGTTTTAATATGCAAATTAGTGGGGAGGGGAAAAAAAGAGATAACAAACCCTGTTTTTTCTTCAGGCTAAAAAAATAAAACCAAGACATTTCCTTTCAGGTAGACTTGAAAAGATTTTCACTGAAAAGATTCAAATAAGGAAACCAAAATATTTCATCCTAGAAACACTGAAATGAAAACTTCTCACTCGATAATTTATTTACTGACTGCCTCATTTTTTCTGTTTGTTTGCATCACAGCTATTTGTCAAATTCACAAGGCGCTATGCTGTCGATTGAACTGCATCTTTTGTTCATGTTTTACAAAGCTACAAATTAAGGTAACTTATTCCTAAATTTCTGGCCATATATTTGTTAGTTCTAATGTGCACAGCTTTCATTACCTCCCAAAAAACCCTTTATCCATCAATTTCCTTGGAAAAAAATAGCTTAAAATACAGCTCCCCTGAAAGTCAATAAGATTTAAAGAGTCTATGTCACTTCATCATTTTAGTAAATTGCCCTCAAAACTCCTACACATGTGTGTATACAGTTTTCTCTATACTGAATTTATTATAAATGAATTAATATCAAAACAGCATTATGGAAAAAAGAAATTAGAAGGAAATTTTGAGATTTACCTATCAAATATATGAGATTTAAAAGGAATTAAATACACAAATGAGAGGAAACAGCTACCACAAGTACCTCAATGTCCACTTTTAGGGTTCCAGATAATTTTTTATTAGCTCTCTACAACCGCCTGCCCATGTTCCCATTCTCCTCCTGGGCCAAGCAACTAAACAAGAGAAATAGCAGCAGTTTACCCACCAAGTTTGTGATTTCACTGACTCTAAAGAAAATACTATAAATGACAAATTGTCTAGAGTGAATTAAGAGTAGTATTTGCACATTTTTCTGCTTGGCTGAGCTCATACTGTTTCTTTGGGAATAAGCTATCAGTTTTTAACATTTCCTTTGCCTTACTCCCCTAGCACAGCATCACTCGCCTTTTACATTTTCTGCTGTTTTATCTCTGTGAGAAAGAGGTGTAAGTTAATTTTGCTCTTGGGATAGAGATGTGTAAGAAGCAAAATTTCCAAACTTCCGATTAATGGCTGGAGGCAACCAAAGGATCGTCTTTGTCCCGAGATTAAAGGACTGTTTCATGCTGAGTGAGGCTTTCAGGCACTTGGAGTTTGCACCCAAAGCCTATGATTTAAATTATTGGTACCAAATAGGCTGCTTGAAAGAAAGGCCTGCACCACTTCCCCACGCTCACTTAAATCTGTAAAGAAATTCCTCAGTGTCTGCAGAAAAATGCTGTACCACTGGTTTCACTGTTCTGATCTTTCCTGCCTAGGGCAATTGGAACACCCAATCCTGTAAACTTGTGAAAGCTCTTTGGTACCTCCTAAGTTTACAGAATCCTTTCACTTTTGTATACCTTTCCACTAATAATGTGGTTTTTAGTTGACATTAGCACAGAGGAAAATGTAGCACACATGGTTCAGATGGGGAGTCTTCCCACTACAGCGTGTGAGGAGAGATGTATTATTCTTACTTAAGTGTGATGATCTCCACAGAGCAGAGGATCACTTGGGAAGAGCATGAAGCCCTTTTGCTTCTCTGCTTATAGAATTATACACTTTCCTAAGGTATTTTCCTTTGTGGGAGATTCACATGACTAGTGCAAGCAATGCATGAGATGTTTCTCACGGTCAAGCATGAGTTCTTTCTTTCAGCACATCTTTTGTTTGAAGTGGGGGATGAAAGGGTCCACAGACTTTGTCCTCTTCCTCCTTTCTCTCACCAGCAAAAGTACCCATCATTTTCAGGCCCAGGGTAGGCAGCAGAGATATTAAGACAAAGCCACATCAGGTCTCAGTGTGTTTCTAGCACAGCCAAATGCCAAGAGCTTTTTGTTGAATTTTGTTGAACACTTTTGTGTTGAATTTCAATCTCAAGGACTGCAACTCTCACGCAAGGGACCATCACATGGTCTGAGCAACAGGAAGACAGTACACGGAGATGATTTTGCTCAGCTCATATTTTAAAAATGAACCTGTATGTAATAGCTTTCAACTTACTGCTGGAGGAAAGGCAGAGTCCTTGGCTGGATAGGCAGAAGAAGCTAAACCCACAAACTTGATGCGCTGTGCCAGAGAGAGTGCCCTCTCTCAGCACAGGTCCATTATCACCACAGCAGGCTCTGAAAACCCTTGTCCAAGCAGCAAAATGTGAAGTATTTTAAGGACTTCTTCACTCTGTCCTGTGCCTTTTCACCCTGTAGCAGAGTTCATGGGTGACATTGTCAGGATTTTGGCTGAGTGTCCTTGTGAGAAGCATGTGCTAGAACAGCAATCCTCTCATACTCAGGTAAGCTCCCCTTGTCACTCACCAGGTTCTCAACATTTTATGACTCAGAAGTCTTCAACTCTGTAACAAAAACTGTTGTGATGACAATATCTAACAAATTCTCCTAAAATCTCACAAAAAAAGAATTGGTGCTATGAAAAGTTTAATGTTCAGCTTAATGACAAAGCAACAGATGTGTTGAGACAGAAAGCTACTCATAAGAGTGATGACAAAACTACAGCTCCCACAGTAACAAACAGACATTTCTCTTCAGGCAGCCCCAAAAGAAACTCCACAAGCCTGAGACTGTGTACGTGAAAATGCTAATGGAATATTTTCAATGCCTTTCAATGGGATGTGCAAGAAAAGTACAGAAATACATATGTGATATTTAGGTCAGTGGGCAGTATAGGATGAGCATTCAGCAGTGCTGCCTGTGAGGTTGTGTTAATGGCCAATAAAACCCTACCACATTAAAACTTACATTTTTCATATGAACATATCCTTAAAAATTTTAGGAAAGGAATCAAGAAAAATAAGTATATCCCAATCACTTAAAACTACACTACAAGGCACTTTCTATAAGACTTAACGTTTGCTGAAACACTGAATTTGATTTTACATGGTTATGTGTCTTTTTAAGAGAAGAAGAAACCTGTCTCTCTCTGATGCAAAGAAAAGCATTTCAGTAACGCCAAACACTGAGTTGTACCTTCAATACAGATACGACCAGATGTAAAACTGCTTGATGCACATAGTGGGAATTTACTGCAGTTAAAGCTAATATGTACTTTTTAATTTGCTTAATAAAAGTTTAGGCAATTGAGAATGCTGTGTAGTGACTAATGTGAAAATACCAAGGAATTTTATTTTCTGTTTAAAATGGTCTGTAGGAAGATGATTGATTTATACAGACAAAAATGTAGAGTTGTAGAGCAACTAACTTTTCACAGTTGTTCTCCTCCAACAAGATCTGGCAAACCAGAGTCATTGTATAGCTTCTTGAAGGCTGTTTGGCAAAAGGAAGCCTATTACACCACCATCTAATCCTGCCTTGCCCATAGGGTCTACAGATTAAAAGCTAATGGTTTCAGTAAAACCAAACCTGTGCATCCCCAAAATAAGTTTGGCCTCTTTGAAATGAATGAGTTTGTTTGGAAATGTGTTTCTTCCCCAGACTTTGAGAGCATGATAAGATTTTTGTGTTACAAATGCAATCATGAAAGGAAATCATTAATGAAATGTTATACAGGAATGTTCTAAGCCTGAGAATTTCAAATCATCTGGTTTGAGCTAGCTGTAGATTCCTAGAAGGGAGAAGCGTAGAGCTTAAACTGTACAGGGATTTGATAAGACTTTTTAAAATCAGTCTCTCCATAGGAGGAAGTTTACTACTGCCTGTTGGACTGAGGGAACAGATGTAGAAAGATTCTGGTCATTATTACAGGGAAGAAGTGGTTGCCTTAGCTTCACCTAGTGTGTCCAGCTTTGGGGTCTTCAGAACAAGAGACATGGACCTGTTGGAGCTAGTCCAGAGGAGGAGCACCTAAATGATTAGAGGGATAGAGCACCCCTCATAAGACTGAGAGAACTGGGATTGTTCAGCCTGGAAAATGGGAGGCTTCAGGGTGACATAAATGCAGCCTTCCAGTACCTGAAGAGAGCCCCCAGAAAGACAGAGAGCACTGTTTACGAGGGCCTGTAGTGACAGGACAGGGGGTAATGTATTCAGATGAAGACAAAGCAGGTTTAGATTAGATTTTAGGAAGAAATTCTTTACTGTGAGGGTGGTGAGATGCTGGCACATGTTCTCTGGAGAAGTTGAGGATGCTCCGTCCTCTAAGATGTTTAAGGCTGGGCTGGATGGAGCTCTGAGCAACCTGGTCCAGTGAAAGGTGTCCCTGTCCATGTCAAGAGGGTTGGAACTAGATGATCTTTAAGGTCACTATCAGTCCAAACCATTCTATGATTCTATGATTTTGTGGCTGTATGGTTTGCACATCAGATGCTGCTAAGACGCACAGTGTTGTTGTCCCCTCAAAAGCAGGTGATTTGAGGCCATCTAGATGAATATGCATTTAGCTTGGGCACTGAAGGTAAGTTCTCCTTATGGAACTTTCATTTTCATTCTTGTATGGACTAGATATGGAACTTAGGCATCTCTGAAATCCTGTTTCTCTGAGTAGGGACAACTGAGATGCAAATCAGGTATCCCAGTTCCTCCAGGCAGACCAGGTCATGTACTTTGCCTCTTGCAGCATGTATGAAACAGTTTGGGACCTGTCACTGCCAAAAGCAGTGAAAAGCAGGAGACCTTACCAGGACTGACTGCCAACTCAAATGTCATCTATGCTGGCAATCTGCTGATTCTTCTTTGATCTGAGGACAGCCTTCCAAGGCCTGTTTCTCCAGTTAAGCAGAAATCCCAGTCTAGCATTCTAGCTAAATTAAATTTCTTTCAAAAAAGGTTGCCTTTACAATCCAATTAAAACAATATTCAAACACCACTTATGCATTATGTTATACTTTTGAGGCAGCTAACCATCATTCCTTGAGTCAGGTGATTTGTGAAAGAGCAGATGGATCAGTTGTCTAACACTGCTCACTGAGAGAGTGTCATAACCTTGATTATACCCCAGAGCTTCTAACCTCACAGCTGCCAACATTTACCTTCTTCATGCCCACTCTCCCACCACTCGTACTGCTCAGCTGTAATACATGCACTTGGTTTACAGCCTTACTCCACAAGGGCAAAATCAGTTTTACTTTGTGCATAGCAAAGGCTTACCAAACCAAAATAACCCAGAGAGGAAGAGTCAAGGTTGATCTAATGATTACATGTGAATACACATGGACCCCCACAAAGGAGAGATGTCCTGACCAGCCAGCAGTGAGAAAACTTTAAAATTGGGTTATGTTTAGCAAAATACCTGAATTCAAATCTACTGCCTCATCTGGCAGTAAGACACCTTATTTTTTGTTTTGCTGGTTGCTTTTGTTTATTTGTTGCCTTTTTTTTGTTTGTTTTGTT